>QVNV01022000.1:0-13617 GCA_014825455.1 Pseudomyrmex pallidus | reverse complement strand
TGAGGTGAGACGAGAGGCGCGGGGCGGGCCACAACGAATGAGGCAGCTGACAGGCCCCATCAGCTGAGAACGTACACAAACCCGTTGCTTTAACGCAGCGTGCCCGCGACATCAACGGGCATCATTGCGTGCGCTCTTTGTGCGCAGCATTACATTGCCTCGCTCGTTGCGACAAAGATCTCTGTCGTTGAATTTCCACGCGAGTTTTACAGAAAAAAAATTAATGCGTAGTAAGCGAGACGGACGAGAACGTATGGCACAAGTATGGAGTACGTAATATGGTTCTCTCGCTCTATCTCTCCATGTCTCTCTCTCCTCGACTACACGCTTTACGGCGATTCGGCGAATATCATGGGACTAGGATGCCTCACAGAAATCGAGCCTGGTCAAGTACAACATCAGGAATGATTTGTTTCGCGATGCGAAGCGTTTTCGTTCTACACACTCCGATTAGCCCGATTTCCTACCGAGTGTCGCTTTCCGATTGCGCCGTGAAGTAGCGTCGTATTTGCGTTGCGTCGCTGCGCGACGCGTTTATTACTCGCGTCAAAACATTTCTGGTGTCACGATTGCGAGGAACAATAAGCGACCGATCTAGAAATACAACAAGAATTGCGTACACGGGAATAAAACGGAGGATGCTCGGAGACGAGCTTGTTTTTTTTTGTTTTCTTTTCTTTTTTTTTTCACGTACCTCCATATGCATCCGTGACCGCTGCGACGAGCGACGACGCGGTTTCTTGGTGTTCTTTTGTCTCGCGACTTGATTGCCAGGAGTGTATAGATCGCGGATCACGGTTGATTCGTCTCTGCGCGATGCCACAAACAACAACAGCGACAACGACAATTCGTTTTGATCATTACTAAACACAGAACGTTCGCACGTTCACCGTACTGCTGATCGACTCGGCGTCGTTCGATTTATTTCGGTTCGTCCGCAGGCGGAATCGCATACGATGACCCGTGCGCACGCGCCGAGCGGCACGTCTCGGTTACGGACACTACCGGCAGGTCGCACGAGTGTATCGACTTAAATTTCGTCGAGTTCAGTTGCCGTCGCAGGTTGCTATGCGCATACGATGTGATACGAGCTCGTATGTGTGCGACAAACACATACAAACACACACACACACACATATCTATACTCGTGCACTTGTAATCTTGTATAAAAGTATAACTTTTGCATGCATAAATATAACTGTGTGCAATATATATATTAAATATATATTACCTTTTCTTTTGTTGATTTGTGTGCCTTTCATTTTACTATAGATATACGTCCTGGAAAAATTAGGATGTAATAAATAATACTCCTTTTCTTATGTCTTCCGACTTTTTTCTTATCTATTATTGAGAGGAAGAGGAGTTTTTTGTTTCTGCATTAATGCGGTTTCAGATTTTAAATTGCTCTGATATTATATAAAGGATTATTTTCTACAGTAAAAACTTTTTTTTTCAAATTATTTAAAAAACAAAAACTACGCCAAAAACAATATAATTTATAATATAAGAGCAAATATACAAAAACACAAACGTAATGTAAAAATATAAGTCGTAAGCTATAAATGTGGCAATATGTCTTTCACACACAGTAGAATCTAAAAATCTGATACATACAGTTTTTATGCAAAAAAACCAGCATCGTTGTTGATATTTTTAAAATTTGAAACAAGCTCAAATGTATGCTGGAATTGTTGAAAGTGTGATCATAATCTTTTTCCACGTTCTCAGCCAAAATTTCAATAAAAACTATAACTACTTCTCTATAATTTTCTTTTTTTTTTTTTACAAAAACAACGATAAGAAATAGCTTGTATAATTTCAAATATATTAGATTAATAAAATATAATTATATTAATAATATATAAAGTACCTGCACGTGATATAATAATATCTTACGCTAATAGAACAAAAACTTACGAATCTCGCGGATTAATGCGATACAAATTACATTGTAAATATTGCCGCTGCTCTGGAAACACAGCGGATATCGTACAATTCCCACGATATGTGATACTTACATAATAATATAGCACACAGTTAATACTCTGCAAACGTCAAATTATAAACCGAAAAAAGAGACAAAAGTGAGAGAAGCAACAAAATCGATTGCATTAACTGAAAACAAAGATGTATGGTATAAAATGTCACTTAATTTGAAATTTTTGTTTGAATATTGTCACCGCAAAAGAAACCAACAAAAATCTAATACGGAAAGAAATCTGCATTTCAAAAATATTGCAATTTTTTTTACGTTACTCATGTTCACATGTGTAACGTAAAGATTGCCCATGATGTGAAAAAGCGATGTTCTTTGCTTTCAGAAAAGAGATACATATTAAAACTATGTAGGAAACCTTTATTCGTGTTCTTTCCGATATTTTCTAGCTATTCTATATATCAGTTAATACATTCTTTGCTGACAAAAAATTAAATTTGCACTTTCTAGAAAAGCCCGCTAAGCAATTTTCACGTTAGCTGCACGAGACGTGACGCGCATTATTTTTATTCGTGGAGAAAATGTTTTAATGAAGATCATAATTCATAAGCCGGTAAAAAAGCTTCTTTTGCAATTCTAAAACTCTGTAAAAGAACATTTACAAATCTTTTTGCGTAAGATCGTTTTAACTTTTTGTAATTTTTTCACGATGCTTCTCTTCGATAACATATATTTCACGTTATGTTCAATATATTTAAACTAATCACATATATATACGTATATAATTTTTTGTTATTATATATATACATATATATATACATAATTAGCTTATATATATATAGTTCCTTTGTTTATATGATGTGTACATTGTATGTCACCGATACGTACCGCAATAGTTCCTCATTAAAAACATTTACATCCATTTATATGTATATATATATATATATAGATATTTGGATCTTATATAAAACCGGGGATTCTTACGTATCTCTAAAATTGTACGAGTTTGTTAATTTACTCGTGATGTTTGAACGTAAAAATATAAATCGCGCGAGGCTAAAATGCTGTATCCCGTATAGATCTACATTAAAAAAGAAAAAAAAATGCTTCATACATACATTTTAAAAATGCGCAATGCCTGCCACCCTCTTCCGAAACTTGTTTTTTTTTCTTTATGGAATCTCCCTCTCTTTCTTTTCTGGTATTGTTCACAGTTCACAAACGTTCAATCACCTCCTCTCAATTACCATTGCACAAATATAGTGAGAAGGACAACAAAGCATCGATACACGATGAACTTACTTCTTTTTTTTATTTTTTTATCTTGGTTTATTTAATATATATTTTCTTATAAAGAGTGATGTCCTACTAAATAAAATGTAAATGACATAATGATCACCACACGATAGTATAATATATTCATTAAAATTCTCCTTCTCGTTAAGGCAACTAATTTTTTTAGTCTCATTTTACATATATCTAGAGTATAATATATATATTTTTTATATTTGTATATTTATAAAGTGTATATTATGTAAAACACTAATATATATGGTTATTTCTATTTTTCTTGTTACAAGCCTTATGTTAATTAGAATATAGACTGTATACTTTTTATACTCTTATATATACTCTGGTAATAAAATCGATTATTTCGTACTTGAATCTAGATATAAGTATATATATTTAACGTGTATTGTTAGTACATGAGAAGTGCGTGTAGAGGGTGGCAGCTGGGTGCGCATTTGTAAGTGCTATTGTTTCAAGGACTTTCCAGTCCCTCGCCTTTATACCGTCTCACATGGTGACATTCAACTGTATTGCTTTAGTGTCCACAGAACATGCTTGTTGTTGTTGCGTTTGTTGTTGTTGTTGTTGTTGTTGTTGCTGCTGCTGCTGCTGCTGCTGTTGTTGCTGCTGTTGTTGCTGCTGCTGCTGCACTTGTTGCTGGACCTGTTGTTGAACTTGCTGCTGTATTGCCTGCAGTTGAATTGTTTTCGTATCGACGCATGCTTGTTGTTGCTGTTGTGGTTGCTGCTGCTGCTGCTGTGGTTGCTGCTGTACTTGCTGCTGCTGAACCTGCTGCTGCTGCTGCGCTTGTTGTTGCTGTTGTTGTTGCTGCTGCTGCTGTGCTTGTTGTGCAGCAGCCTGAGCAGCTTGTCTCTGCTGTTGTCTGAGTATACTTGGTGGCGGGTCCATATGCTGACGTTGATGTAGTAATAAATGATTCTTCTGGAAGAAAGCCTTGCCGCATTTGTCACATACATGCGATCTTATATGACAGCTGCCGTCTGTATGGCGTCGCTGATGCTGCGACAGACCATGCTTTTGTGCGAAGCCGCGACCGCAATCAGGACAAATGTGTGGTTTAGGTTTTGGTCCTGTACCTACCGGCGGCGACGTTTGCGTCGCGCCGTGCATATGACTAACACCAGGCGTTCCTATTGGCCCATTTATCTGTAAATAGTTCAATTATATCAATTTATATGTGTGAATTATATGACATATATTAATATATTAAAAGATATATTAAATTATACATAAAAATAACAGTACCATGGCCATTACCTGATGAGTTGTTGGAGTGTTTGGAGTGAGAAAATGTGCTGGAGTTTGCTGGAAGGCAGCTGCTAGTCCACAAAGATCAGTTACAAGTGTCCGATCACCGGTATGTAACCTTTGATGTAAATTCAAGGCTTCTCTATTTGCAAAGTCCAGCCCACATTCCCTAAAACAAAATTAAAAGTAAAAATAAATAATTTGTTTACTTATTTATTTTTAATTACAAAGATATACGCACTTTTAGAATATATGTATCTCAGATATGCTACTTATAATATCTCACCTGCATGTGAGAGACTTTTCATCAGTATTTGCATTATTATTGTGGATCTTGGAGTGAGCTACTAGATCTGCTTTCCGAGGAAAAGCCTCTCCACATATGGTGCAAGCAAAGGGTGTTTCACCTGTGTGCAAGCGCATATGCGCTAAAAGTGTTCTTTTCTGCAGAAATTCTTTTCCACATACAGTACACGAATGTGGAACTCTGCCGTGTAATCGGCCGTGATTAACTAGCTCGAACTTTCTCTGGAAGGTAGCACCGCAATCATGGCAAACAAATGGATGCAAGCTGCCATGGAAGCGTGAATGCATTGTAAGGTGATCCTTTTGGGAAAACGACTCGCCGCACTCTTCGCAAACGTAAGGTCTCTCTCCTGAATGAAACTTACTGTGTGTCACTAAATGACGTTTCAGAGGAAATGCTCTTCCGCATTCTTGACACACAAATGGTCGTTCTCGCGTATGCACGCGAGTATGTGTTACAAGATGATGTTTCAATGTAAAAGATTTTTTACATTCTCGACATTGATAAGGTCTTTCTGCGCTATGCAATAGTAGATGTGTGTGAAGACAATGTTTGTGCGCAAAACTCTTGCCACAATGAATACAGATATGTGGTCGTTCTCCTGTATGAACTCTCGCGTGTGTTGTGAGATGATGTTTGAGAAGAAAAGACTTCCCACACTCCGGACAGGAATACGGACGTTCTTTCGGTACACGGACTTGACTTCCCATATCTTGTTGCTGTTTAACTTTTGTCTCAATTTGTGTTGTGTTTACATGAGTCAAAACATGACCGAAATGAGTGGTACTGTCTGTTTGACTCGTCGCTACATTGTTTGTCGCGTTTGCTTGATTTGATGCAGCAGCTGCTCTCTTCATTAAAATCTCATTGCACTCTTCTGCCGTCAACTGCAACGGTCCAAGTGGTGTCATAAAGTGCTTGCTCATGGCGTGTTTATCAGTTGTAAAAACTAGAGTGTTAGGAAATAAAGAAGGTGGAGGTGTAGGATGTGCCGCATCGCAATTGCATCCTCCTTTGTCGCACGTTAATGAAAATACATCATGATGCTTCTTAGTACGAACATGAGTACCATGCGTGGTTTGATTATGTGCTCCGCCTGTATGGCCATGATGAGTAGTAGGTGTTTGTTGACAACTTTCGTTCATGCCAAACATTGGACGACGATGAGCTGTAGTGGCAACCTTAGGCTTAATGTCAACTTGTATTTTCTGATTGGACCCTTGATCCTGGTTATTGTTGACTGCGTAACTGATATTTGTGGCCAGTTCGTTCTGGGTATTCTCACGGGTCTCTGTTCCTGGCCCACTAAAGGTCCAAGCATACCCAAATCCTGTGCCAGCATTGCCAGGTGTAGTACACATATTCGTCGTAGTGGTCGGGTCAGCCTGGCTGGACACGTTACTGGCAGTTTCCTCTGTTAACGCATTTTCCGTGCCAGCCCTTCCCACTACAACAAACTGATCGGTAGGAAATATTTTGATTGGTTCCAAATAAACGTACCCGTTGCACTCCAGTATCTCAGCCTTGGATGTAAGATGCAGCTATCATATCTGTCAAAACTATCTATAAAATATAATATTGCTACTAGGACTTGGTATTCCTATTGTCTTATTATACAGAATGGTGTACCGCGTAAAGTTGGTAATATCTGACAAAATTCTTCAAGTGCGTGCAATGTGCTCCCGAGGCGCCTTTGTCGGTCCAATTCACGATACGGGGCCCCGGGAGGTAAGACGAAGCTAGGCTAGGGCCGACAAGCGAGTCGAGCGAGTCGGAAATATTGAAGCAGACGGCAAAGATCAGTCGTACTCTGTTTTCAAAATGTTCTTCAACTGACTTCGAAGTAACTTTCGTATTGTTGCCGCGCCACTGTGCCACCAATAGAAAAAAAACACCGTTCGGCTAGACGGTTTTTCTATGTGTTGGAGACCATAAGTGATTTCTCGTTTCGGTCGTCGGGCCCGCGGCGTCCACGGATCCTTTACAGCAAACCTCCACCTTTCTCTGGCGGCACTCCCACGCGATCACCAACATTCAGTATACTTTTTCCGCGTTTTGCGCTCACAAACTGCTTTTTGATTTTGACACACGCACGACCGACGGTCATTAATTTTACATAATTGCATATTTTATTGTCCATACAAACTAGCCTCACATATCGGCCATTTTATTTGTAAACTACCAAAAAACAATGTTGCCAATGTACGCGCGATTTTGGAGGGAGCGGATCCGCCGCCGATAGCGTCGCCGAATGCTTCCGTGATGGCAGCACTTTTCGTTCCTTATTCACAGGAAGCGCGGGCTTCGCCGTTCACCAGCAATTTTTCCGCCATATTCGAATACGCTCGGAGAGCGCGTTCGACAGCTTGGCTGTATCAATTTTTCACATCTGGAAAGAAATCTCGTTTGATGAAACAATATAAATTTTTTTAATTTTTATTACTATACTTTTAAACATGTACAGAAGTACGCGAGTATGTCAGTAAAATTACCATTGCACGTGCTTTGCCTCGGTGGTCAGTAGTAGTAACAATGATGCGATAGAGAGGGAGCAAGTGCGAGAATCTCTCTTCGACGAGAACAGTCAGGTTCGCCAATGGGGAGATCTGAATCTTCGAATCTGGAACACGGATTTAGTTAGAATATATCAGAAAAATATACACGTTGCAGTATGTATAAAAAAAAAAAACGAATGTACATAAATTTTATTGTAAGTACACAGCATTTTTTTCTGGCTGGCGTAACTCTTTACAGTATGACAACCATACAGACGTTCGTTGTACGTATACCTCGTCATGTAACTGTGCATAAACTGCACTCCACCAAGTATATATAATTGTTTTATTTATATTTGACAATCGCGTGAAAAAGAAAATTCACAAACATCAAAATTATTTCACGAGATATATTTATTGAAAACGTTTTTTTTTATATCCAGGAAACGTAAACATAAAGAACACTGTTGTTTTTAACAAAGTTTTCACGTAAAATAGATTTTGAATAATAGAACTTATACAAAATATTATTGGATAACACAGTGTTATTAAAATTTGGTGGTGATTGCAGATCGGATTCGCGAGATCGATGGACAAAAGCAATATATATTGAAGATAGATATCAATCGGTGCCGATCGTTTTTCATCATCATTTACGGCCAGTATGTGGCGAATTATGAGACATGGAGGTCTCTAGGTGATACGAGGACAGAAACAGTTTCATCGAACGGTTTGGTCATCGCCACGCGGTAGCGCAAACTCAGCAACTGATAAGCAAGCCCGCTCGTTAATGGCCCGGCATCACTGTCTGGCAAAAAGCCAACGCGTGCTGTTCGAATGAGAATCTTATAGGTACGTTTGTGTCTCTCTCTTCATACTACGTTCTCGCATATCTCGTATGATTGACATTTACGTGTGTATACAGCAATTACGTCACGTTTGTTCATTCATACGTTCATTCATGTGTTTCTCTCACGCCTCCGCGTTTTTTTTTTATAAGCTGTAACAGTTTTAACAACGTAGATCCTTGAAAAAGAGAACACAAGCTATTTTTACATTTTTATTACACAGTAAATGTTTAAACAATTATAAGAGTATGCAAACAACGCGAAAATATAAGACAAAAATTCTTGTTGTTCAAAACCTCACCTGCGTAAATTCTTGTTGTTCAAAACCTCACCTGCGTAAAAAACTTAATTTGTAATTTTTTAAACGAGTGTAGTCTTCAATAAGCATGTTATTAATCTTTAATCATTATAAATAATTTATTTATTTCTTCAATAATAATATACTTATACGTTGTTTATGCGGCGCGAGGAAAAGAATTTAACAGAGTTCTCAAAACATTGTTCGCGAAAACAGTGTATTTTCAGCGGACCGAAAAATGCATAGCCGCTTAAGGCATAGTGTATATAGCGGCGAAATGCAGTCGGCAGATGCGTTATTTATGTAGCGGTTCGCTAAGTACGTTTCGTTGTGCGATACCTTCGATTCTGACGATCAGAGGGGGTTACGGATCACCGACGAGGGGGTGGGCCGTGTGTCCTCTGTATTCTCTCTTTTTACAAGGAAGAGCGCAGAGAGAGAGATGCGCGGGGACCCGAATCCTGAGGCAGTGGACCGTGAATGCGATACCAGAGCTTCACGTAGAGCATCAGCGTGAGGGAAGGGGGAGGTGCCGTCAAACAACCGTTCGTCGATCGTCCCTTCTCGGGCACATTCCCATCCCTCTGGCTTCGTCCTCCTCGCGTCAGCAGCAGGGTGATTTGTACGTATCAATTACGTCTTCCCACTACCATGGGACCGTCGATGACGGGCACTATCTATCTACGTCGGATAATTTTGTTACATCTGGATTGTGAAATTTGTTTGCGAGAATCGCTCGCACAACATATGATAGATCACAGAGAAAAATATAATTTAAAATTCATATATAAATTTTTTTCCCCGCGCGAAATATATTTCGCTTTTGTTTTTTTTCTTTTCGCATCTGCTCGAATAAATTGTACATATAGGCGTAATTAAAATTACATCACAATTACATTCCCGGGAGTATTTTAGTCATGCGCATACCGTTCGTTTGAAAATCTATTCGCTTGGGGCCGCGCTGTGTGGAGACGCTTTTTCTATTCTCGAGAGAGATTGTAGCGTTTGCTCCTTTGATCTGGCGAATGAAGTAACTTTTATGCTCTCGGAAGTGGCGAGAGAGCACACGCAGATGATTATGATAATAATAATTTAATCTTTAGGGTCTTCTCTCTGTCTCTGTCTCTATCTCTCTCTTTCTCTCTGATGTATATACCAGCTACATGTACGAATACATACAAACTTATCAGTTCACCACGATAGTCTCTACCTTGCGCAGACGAACATATACGTAAAGCTGAAGACGACTCTCGAGGTCGATTGTGGACAATACGAACAGATGGAGTAGCTTCAAAATCGATCGAGAATTAATCCGGCGCTATCGCGTCTTGCAACTGTTGCCCCATTGTCTCATCGCCAAAATGAAAGGACGGGAGGGAGAGAGACGCGGATAAATTGATAAAGCAAGACGGTCGACTTTTCCTTCTTCTTTCCCATTCTTCGGATATTCCTCGAGCGTTTCCTCGCCGCTGAAGAAGTATCGCTTTTATCCCGCATCTTCTCTTCTGCTTTCTTAACGGATACTACGGAATTTCAATTTTTTCTTGCATCTCTTTGTATTCGTTGAGTTTTTTTGACCGTTTTCTTTTTTTTTTAAGAAAACAGCAATTAAAAAAAAATTAATATATTAACTGTATTCGTCAACTTACAACATGTTACATTTCGTGCAAACCAGTTGCGTCCCTTCTAACGCCTCGGCCACTTGCAGTTTTAACTACTTTCGACGATCCCTTCTAGCGCCGAGTGCCAAGAGAATTGTGTGGCGAGAATTATGTAATTATTGCACCGCAATTTGTCGCGAAAAACGGCGGCGCTGCTTGAATGACTCAAGTGTCTTGTGACGAGAACAGAGTCTGAAAAAGGGTCAATCTCGACTTGCTTACTTGTGAGATTCCTTATTCGCAAAGATGCGGATCAGCTCGAAGTTGTGTCTGATACGTATTTAAAGTTTTTTAATTAAAATTAGTTGTTAAGCGTAACACTGATCACTATAATAAGATTAAGTTATTTTTATAGATCTAATATAACGCGCTCTCGTTATCGCGTCAGAATTCAAAGATACTGATTGCGAGATAAGAAAAACCGAGATTTAATCATTGAAATAGTTGAAACGAGACTCGATATTGACAAAAGCTATGTCGCCTCAAAAGAGTCGTTCCAAATTTAAAAGATCAACGATCTTATTATCTGTGTCACAAAGGTCGCTCTTGTGGGTTAAAAGTTAAAACAAACTTGCAGATCACTCGCTCAATTGGCAAACGGACCATCTCAAACCAACGGAGATATTGTGTGTGTGTACTTCCTTTTAATCGTGGATCACCGCCAGATCCGTAACGACATTTAACAAGGAAGAGGTCAAACGCTGCCGATACTGTCCGACGGAAGGGTCGAAGGAAGCCCTCCCCAGCGTTTGACACCAGGACAAGCTCGGCCCGAGCCGGACACACACGCATACACACGCACACACAAATGGCGCGAGATCGTGTGCATACATATAAAGACGAATGGCTCGTTTGCAGCAGCAAACCCTCGAAAACCGAACAATCCACGCGCGCGCGCGCGCGCACGCCAAGAATTACATCATTCACCCGGACCCTCCTCGTCTTCTTACCTACCTACCATCGCCACATAGTCCTTTTCTTTCATGGCGCCTCCTTCTCCACGTTGTAAAACCGCCTGCACCTCGTTGTCCTCCGTCGGTGCCGAGTCATAACCGCGAGGAATACAATAGGCGGAAACCGCCGTCTTTTCTCCACCGCTTGTCCGTGTGTTGTTCAGACGACCGACGGTCTCGACCACGCGGTGACTTCACGAGCGTGTAAAAAATCGTCGATCAGATTCGCGATCATTGTTTTTTTTTTCTCTGTAAAACAAGCGTTGTATTAAAAATTCAATTAGATTTTATATTTCTCTTCTCCCGAGTAATCTCGCGTGTACGTTTTTCTTCTCTCTTTCGAAACTGATTCACACACGCGGAAAAATCATTCGTGTAACATGCAGAAAACGGAGGTTCATCGCGGCGATTTTCAGAGGAAAAAAAAACAACCTCTGGCCGCGTTCCAATAGCGGAACGATGTTTCAGAGCTCTCGCAGTCCAATGACGACGACCGCTTTTGTCGCACGGTTTTGTATAATTTATTAGTGTCGAGAGCGATTCACATCGACGCGACCAATTCGACTCGCGCTGTTTTTACATACGATGATGATGTGAAGAGAGCGAGGAATAACGCAAAAATTAATTCAACAATTAACTTTTAAGTAAAGCTTATTTCTCGCGCGCCACGTGGTTTTATGCGGTGAAAATCAGATCGCGAAATTTTGTAGTGAAATTCTTGAAACAAATAAAAGAGAGAGAAAGAGAGAAATGTCGTGTATACACTCACATTATGTGTTTCGCAACGAGTCTTTGAGGTCGCGACCGATATCTCCATATTACGTCACGTGTGCAGCGTGTAATTTTTTGCGTCCACGATTCATGGATGGCCAAACGGTTGAGGAAGAGAACGTGGCGAAGATCTCGAATATCGATGACCGTGGGATACGCGCTGACGCGCGGTGATGGATGCATCGGCAGAACCAAAAGCACCGGTAATTTACCACAGCCGTTTGAAGGTTGAAAGAAATCCGGGTGACTATAGCCGGACTTTACGTGGCGAAGAAAACAGCGGGGATGAGAAGGGAAGGGGGAGAGAAGAGGAAAGGAGCGAATCACGGTAAGACAGAAAGAAGAAGAAGAAGACCATGCGGAAGATTAGATCCCCAGAACGAGTAGGTGGGATTGGATTTGGCAGACGGGTGGCTCGTTGTCGTCGGTAGTGGATGCCGATGATGCCGAAGGAGTACGACAAGAAGCAGGAGAGCAAGGGAAACGGCGGGGATCTTTCTCAGAAAGTCAGAGCAGGGTGGAATATAGAAGTGCACGGAGTAAAAGCGGGATGGAGAGAAGAGAGAGAAAGAGGAGAGAGAACACCGACAGAACGTAAGTGACAAAACGGGTGGTGTGTGGTATAGGTGAACTGCTGGACAACCAAACCACCCGAACTGTACTCGGCGGTATTTAAGGGAGAGCTCGCGAGCGTAGAGCGCCAGTTGTTAGTGCGACCGGTTGGCGGTTAGCTTCGCGAACTCACACCCGCCGGACCGTCACGTCGCGTGGCACCGCTCAAGGTGGTGGTTCAAGTGCGAAAAATAAATACGTCGAGTAACTTCTGTTACAAAAAGAAATGTGTAATGTAAACATGCTCACATCAAAGACAATATCTTTTAAATGAGAGTCAGAAAGCATTGCAATATAAACACAGTTTTAATAAATAATTCCGAGATTATTTGGTGACATCTTAAGGTGACACGAGTGCAATTGTTTGTCATTCCGCTCTTCGATACGCGTGCTTCGAATTGTCGTGATCTGTGTGACATGTGAAGAAGAGCAAGCAACATACAACTTTTCACAAATCGATAATTTTAATTAATATTAAATGTGAGAGTGTGGCATATGGCATTAATTGAATTTTTCGCACTTGAGAATTTGGTATCTTTGAATTTTGAACGGTACAGATGAGTGTGTTAAAGAGGTACGTTTTTTTCCTTCGTCGTTCAATTCGTGTCATGTCTTGAAAAGAACAGAAAGCTAATTGTTTCAAAACGATATTGATTTCTCATTAGTTTTCTAATATTTATATATAATATATATAAGTGTGAAAAGAGGAGTAAGACACAGAAATATACATGCCAGAAATATAAAACTAATTAAATTCAGTTATATAAGGAGAACAACCTTGTTAAATATCACTGATATAGATGTCTGAAAAAATATCGCTATCAAAACTAACGTGTTTTTTTGTGTGATAGCGTTTCCGCGAATAAATATCGAATCATTTTGCGATTAAATACATATTACATAGCGAGTATCTACTTATATATTTCCACCAATATGTGATCAACATATTTATATCACACATTATTTTATTGCGCACTTACATATACCAATGTTTTTGGAAAAAAAATTAGATGTTTTTTATGTGTCATAAATAGTAAAAGCTAAAGCAGTTTACACCAATTGTGTCTTCTGATTTATTGAAATAATTTTGTGCGCAATATGTTGGTTCGCAATTAGAATTTTGTTCTTTCAGATTCGAAGTTTTGTGTTTGTATTTTACGGACAAACTTTGAGA
>QVNV01021999.1:0-29086 GCA_014825455.1 Pseudomyrmex pallidus | reverse complement strand
AAAAAAAAAAAAAAAAAAAGAGAAATTAACAGTCGTGATGTTGACATTAGAATACAATTGTGCATTTTCTTTTCAACATGAGTTTTCACCCGCGTGCGACCAAAAGTTCTTCGATTTTTAAACGCGTACGTCGGCAAATCTCGGAAAACCGATAGAAATTTCACGATTTAATTTCTGTCAGTCGAAGCGTTAAGTCGGGAAAGGAATCGATCGCGCTTTCGCGTGAACGACATTGGCGCTTTTCGCAGCCGAAATCCGCGTCAGTCAAGCCCAGCCGCTCGGAATTGCCGTTGCTTTGTGCGACCAAGGAAACGTCGCCCTGTTAACGGCGTTGCCGCTCGAAAATTGCGGCGAAGGCGACACCGGGGGTCGGGAAAGCGGAGACGCGGTCCCCTCAAGCAGGATGCATTAAACCGGGCGAACTTGCGACAGTCGTGACAAATGGCCGAGCAGCGCGGGCGGCCATTCGCGTACCAACGTCATAATGAAACGCGCGCGAGCGCACGCGCTCCGCACGCGCCACCGAAAAACCGCCTACCGCATAATTAAGGTTCTTTGTAGTCTCCCCGGGCGCGCGGCGGTTCCCGCCCGGTTGTTATAACGCGGCTATCGTCCGCAATTTAAGGCATCCGCGACCGAGTTTACGTCCACCGCACGTCGGAAATTTCGCCGGTTGCATCTCATTACGGTTTGCTCGTCCGATTACCGTCGCAAGCGCGCGCGCGCGCTCGCGCTCGCGCTCGTTACAGACTCGGGGGATGTAAAGCGACCGGACGTTTCTCCGCGGCGCGGAAGTTACAGCGGGGCGCGACAAGCAAACTTCCCGCTCCGCGAGAACGCGGTCGGGAACTGTCGGGGAATACGAGGGACGTGTGTGACTTCGCTTCCCTCCCCCTCTCATCCGCTCGTAGTTCCACATCCGCGACATGTTGCTTGCGTTTTCGTTGGCGTCAGCGTTTTTCCAGCGAGCGGTAACGACGACGAATGACGGCGGTGGCAGCGCTAAGCGACGAGCGTGTGGTTTCCATCCCGGCGCGACGTCGTTTTCCCCCCTTCGCCCCGCTTGAAACGGCGCTTTCATTTACTCCGGCTCATTTCTCGTGACCCTCTTGCATTCGCGATGATAGCCGCGAGTTTATCGCGCCGGCTCTTCAAGAAATGTCGCGTCCACATCTAACTCCGTGCCGCTGTATTACATCCGCGTATATACGTCGCGCTGCAAGCATGAATAAACTGTGTTTGTTCCGCGCAGAGAAGGAGACAGAGATAACTCGCCGTGTCTAATCGCGATTTTACATAACAGTCAAAACTCTAGCTCGACGAAATGTATCTCGTGAACGTACAAATCTAGAATTTATCGAATCGTAAAAATAAAAAACTAAGATACCAAATATCGGTCTTCTCAGTGTCCAACGAAATAAGAGAAACAATAAGACCAGTAAACGTTGGATGTACTTGCAAAATTTATTTTAACGTCTAAATTAAAACAGACGATTGTAATTCGAATTAAATCCGAAAATCTATATCAAATGCTGAATTTGCATCTCGTAGAAACAATCCCCCCCTTTTTTAAAGAAAACCTAAATTAGTCGCACAGTATAAATAATTGATCGTATTCGAAGAGCATTTAACTTGAAACGCAGAGAGACAAATCTGGAATGGTTAAAAATGAAGTACGTCGAGAACGTACGTTCTATTCAATTTTTATCATTGCGAGAACATTTGAATCTGTCGCTGAAGTTTCTACTCTCAACAATTGGTATTGGTAATTGCTTGGTTTTCGCGCATCATCGTCACGTACGACCATGTGCATGGTCGAACTGCCGTGTCATCACGTCGACGTCCACCCTCGTGGTCGCATCGACGCCGAATGACGTTGGCGTCGCGGCTCTATCAGCCCGGGGACGACGTCGGGGGAACAAAGTTAGCAACCCGGTGAGGGTTGCAGGCGTCGGTGGCGCCTCCACGATTTGGTGGGGCAACAGCACCGCGGCGGCGTCGGCGGTGGCGATGGCGGCGGCGGCGGCGGCGGCGGCAAAGCAGGGGCGGACAGGCGCGAGGCGCCGAACCCGCGCCACCTCAGTCGACGTCAAGCCGTCGCGACGACGCGTGCGTATTCCCGTTACATATCGGTGCCACGGAGCTCGGTGCGCGAGACTCGCGTGTTCCGCGCGCGGCGTGACTTGTCGAGCGTGTTTGCCCACCTGTTCGCGTTTCAGATCGGACGCGATCGAGAAGGGTGCGATCTCCCTCATCCGCAAGTGTGCTCCCCCTTTCGCCGTTGGTCCTCTTCCCTCTTGTCTCCAAAGTGTCCTCTCGATAGCTCCGAAATCGGTTCGCGCGCCGCGTGACTCCGCCGCGAGATTACCCGAGGCGCTTTCGAGAAAAGTACTCATTGACCTGTGTCGCGGTGTAGTCTCGCGAAGAGCGCGTCTGTTCGAGTGCTTCGATCGTCTCTCGTGATAAATAGAATCGCTGTTGGTTAGGCGACGCGCACCGCTCTTGTGCGGAACCCTTCGAATACGGGGATCATCGTCGAGCGGAGAATACGAGCGTTCCGCTCCGACAGCCAAGTTTGTTTCATTGTTGACTCGCTCCTGATCGTTGGACGGATTATTGAAGGATCCGGCGAAGGACCATTGAAGTAGTATCTATCGACTCGTGTTGCGTATTCACGGCCTGTTTGCGTGAACCTCCCGCGAAGGACGCGAAGGTGCTCCAGTAATTCTGAACTGTAATCGAGTAATGCGTCGATTGATCGGCGAGGGATAATTATCGCGGAGGATTAGGAGCAGCTGGAATTCCCGTCCGAGCCTCGCGCAATCACGTGATGATTTGTAACATGCCACCGGTGTGATACGTCGCCCTCGCCGGGTGAGAGGACCGGGTGCGGATAAAACGCACGCAGTGCTCCCGAGAAGGCTCGTTGATTACCATCGAGAGACCAGCTTTGGGATTATGACTGTCGGGTAGGTAAACTATTTGCGATCACACACATTTTGCCGCTCGGCAAACGTGGCTGTTGAAGTCGTTCGGATAGGTGACAGCTGTTTCGCGGGTCACGCGGGTCACCATAAGCGTTTTCGCGTTATTCGGGCCGTGTCCGATTTCCACGTTTCCTATATTCTCTCTCCCTCCCCGTTCTCTTGATGCGCGACACGGCTTTTACATCACGCATTTCCTACATTCGTCCGACTGTTCCGACACGTGACATTTAACAGCATTTAACTTGCGACCTAATGTGACTTCAAAGTGGCGCGTTCCATCACGTTCCGTGTCACGTGAATTTCCAAATTTCCGCCAATCGCGACTCGTGTTTCGGAAAAACTTTTGGAAAAACGCGATCTGAATGCGATCGAACTGACGTTACTTTTTATCAGAGTTTCTCTTGCGAAATGCAAACCGCGGTGGTTTCTTTTACGAAAGAAGTCTTACGGAAAGTTTAATTGAACAATATATTCCGTCAAACGTGTAATTTTCCATTCATGAAACGCGTCGATCATGTGCGCCGAAAAATTACGAGATCCGCATGTCACTGACGTGTTTTTTTTGCGTCGTGCTAGCGTGAGTAAATCTGACACACAAGTCAACGAGAAGACAGTCGGTGACATCCGTTCCGAATCGGAGACGCGAAGTAATTTGTGGTAACGGCCGGTTTTCCTTGAGAGTCAGATGTATGTATTTGTCTTTTCTCGATTGCGCGATTGCGAGTGTGGAAAATATTGAACCGAACGATTACGCGCGACGAGAGTGTCACTTCTTATCGATTGTTAGAACACGGTGTGTCCTTGAGCTCTTGGCGAGAGAGACATGTGGATTGAAGAGAGGAAACACGCGTGAAACACGCTCGACGCGTGTCACTTTTATTCCGCCTTCGAACTCCGCGTTACGAAGGCTCTCTGTGTCGCGTAACGTCACGTGTCGCACTTTTGTTCTTTTACATAATATCTATTAATAGAGAACGTCGAGTAATTGTTTGTACAAACGTCGCCGTTGGCCTTCTTTACTCCGATACCGTCACGAACGCTCGACGACGTTTATAACTCGCTCGGTTTTTAGGTGTGCAATGTGCATACACTCTCGCGGCGGTATCGTATCGATTTCCGTCGCGTTTGGATCGTTCGCCTCGTTATACGCCGCATTAGACCTCGTTCACGGACGTTACACATCGGTAACGTTAGAATTATGAATGTGGCGCATTCATGAATCGGCCGCGCGCAAACATCGCGCCGTCTATGAGCCGCTTGTTTCTCAAACTGGCACAATATACATACATTTCGGTAATCTAGCCTCGAGGTTCGCGTTAAAGCGTTTGTTAACGATACACGACCGAGATTTAATCGACCCCCGATTTCATTTCCGCGAAACGAATATGGAATTAATTACACACACTCGCGATTAAGGATTTAATTTTTTTTTCTGTTTTTTTTTCTTTTTTTTACATGGATTTTAGAGAAAACACACACACGCGTCTCTCGTTTATATGTCTCCGATTGCGGTGTGTTTGGAAGTTCGACTCTCGTTAAAATAAACAATTACACATATTTCGTGGTACACCCTGAAACACGATAATCGTTTATTTTCAGATTTAATTATTATATGTGGTCATTAATAAAAGAGATATTGATATTACCATAATACAATATTACATATTCAAATGGTTACCGTTTTCAATTTTCCCTGCGTGCTCTCTTAATCTCTCAACGTTTAATAATTAACCAGTTAGTTTTGTAATATCGTGGATTATAATTGCCGCCGCTTGAACGTGGCTAAAATTCGTTATCGGCGAGTCACTTCGTTTTAACTGTGAATAAACGTTTTTATAAAATCCTGATTCGGAAACTTCCATTACATCTTATCTGCGGGGGTCACGCGGGTTATTCGCCCATCTTCAAAATGCAAAAGATAGCCACGTACAATAAATAATATAGATGTAATATTTTCGGATTTAGTAGAAATTATTAGTTAAAAAAAAAGGAACTTTTTATCTCTCGGATCGTGTCTCGTTACGCCAAATAAAATCGCAAGCTTGCGACAATCTCAAACTTCCGTAGCGCTTTCCGACCGTGCCCAATGGACGTGTTACAACGAGCATTTAGCGAGCCCCGCAGGGCTACAGTCGTCACACGTACGACGGAGGGTTAAATCCGCGAAATGTGATTCGAGATGTGTTGAGTCTCCCCGAAAAGACTTTCTCGTTGTAGGTCGACCCCCGCGTTTCCGCGACTCGAAGGCACGTTGCTTTATCGCGGCACGTGATGTTCGTGCCAAAGTCGCGCGCGGCGCGGCCAGCCAGCACAACCACACTCGCCGGCATTTTCTGCAACACCTCTTCTCTTTCTCGATGGTGAGAAACGACACGGGCGAGAAGCGGACAAGCGAATTGTCGTTCGCGCTAGAGAGAGAGAAAGAGAGTTCTCTCGCGTTTGCGCCGCGAATCGAGAAGAGGGTTTCTCCGCATGGAGGTCTGAAATAGCTCCGTCCGAAGTCGCTATTTTCCTCACTTTGTAGACGGGACACGAACTCGGGCGGAGGTGAGCACGGTACTCGGCGGTATTAGCGAAAATGCGCCAAAACAAGTGGCGTTGTCCTCTCTCGTGTCTCCGACGTCATCGTCCTGTGTACGCGCGTCCCGCTTTCGAAACTGCCGGCGGAATCTCGGGAGTGCCTCTGTAATTCGAATAAAAAATGATCCGTCGTTACTTAGCTACTCAACATCGTGACATCGAACTAATTGCTCAACACACGAGGAAACGTTTGAACACCGAGCATTAGCGTCGCGCTATTTATGCGCGACACGTGATAATTTCAGTGCCGAGAATACATTATTGTTATCGTAATATTATTCAACAAATAAGTACGTCAATTTGTTGTTTTTATTTTTAATATATTGAAAACAACAAATAGTTTTTATATTGCACAACTCTCTAACAATATATTTAAAACGTTTATAGCTACATTTGCGAACGGTAAATTCGACTTGTCGCAATTTGCTGAAGTTTATATTGCGACACAGCAACTAACGTTTTTTAACTAAGAGACTGCGCGCAACATTGAATTGTAAATGTATTTAAAATCGAAAATGACGCAACTTGTGTCAAACAAATCAGCTATTCTCTAATTTACTAACGATAATGTCGTTATCGTGTTAATATGATTTTGCGCAAACACACAACTGCGCGACGATACGTCGATAGCGACATTTTATAATTACAGAACTGCTGTGCTACAGCACACATGTGATAAAAAAATCTTACGTGGGAGGGTGTGTATGTACACAGAAATCACCTGAGTATACTGTTTTCAATTAAGACTCGAACGTGTGATAACGGAGAGATAGGAGGTGACGTTCGAACGAAAGCACAGTGAGTTCAGGCGCGAAGCGATAGATAAGCGCGGAAGCGAAAACGGAGAACGACGATGCCTCTAAGCTGCGTGATCATCGACGCATACGAGAAAGTGAACTCCCATTATCGCACGTGTGACTGCACGCAACAGCTGTAGCTCTAATACATCATAGCCGTAGCTATAAACATGTCAATAACATATTGTCGCGCTTCAACGTTGAAAGTAAAATGTTACTTTGAGCAGAAAGCTCTGATACATATTTTAAGTATCGCACCAGGTTTTCTTATACTGTAAAAATTATTGAATATTCATTAGATTTGAATTTTCCAATTTTGTTCTCAATAGAAGACGGCCTCTCGTAGTACGTGCACGTTTTTCAGACTTCTCTACAATACTTTTCTAAATACTCAAAGCGTAACTTTTTTCGAACTATTTTGTAATAAAATATTCGTCATATCGTCTATTTATTAAAATAAAAAAATAAATTATTCATCGAAATATAACAAGGTTGCAAGAAATGATCTTTCGTCCGTGAAACTTTGGTGATCCGGTTTTTGAATATTGGCGATACGCCGATAGTGGGTTAAGACATAGTAAAGCTCGTGATTACTTTCTATCGGCGTAGTCAACAGGGTCGTATCGTGTGAAGGAAATCCTGTTTAATTGCATTAATAACACCGTCGTGCCGTGACTATGTTCGGAAATTGAAACTTCTTAGTTCGTGGCGAGCCAAGTGTTTCCACCAGGCAGCCCTTCGCACCATCGCCACGGTAGCGACGAGGAGAGTTTCTCGTGGGAAGAAGCAGACGGGGGAAAGAGGAGGGCGTGCCGGGAGACGTTAAAGGCCTCTTCTATCTGGCACCTCTATAATTAGGCGCTCGAATTTACCGACCTTTCCCAAAAGAAAACCCAGAATAAGTTTACGTAACGCAAAGTCGCGAAACTATCCCATTGCCGTCGTCGTTGTCGTCTTGTTAGCGCACGCGAAGTTTAGTAACCACGATCCGGTTACGGTGTCGTGAAGTTTCGCGATCCGCATTCGCCCGCTTTTGCACAGATACACACTCAAAATTTTTACAGCAACAAAGAGAACGCATTTCGTGAATCTCTCGAAGCGCATATCTCTCGGACGGCGGTGAACGACCGCGTTACATCGCACATCGCCGAATGTGGATTTTGCATCGTTACGTTTATTGTTATTTACAACGTAATGGTATAAATCAACCAGAGACAATTGTAATATCGGTATAATTACGCGTAATGTATTTACATGTATTTACATATTAATGTAATTACGTAATAATGTAATTACGCAAGAGTTGATTTCGTATATTAGGTACGGTGCGATACGTGACAAGTAACAAATATTAGCGCCTTGTCGAAAGCGCGTTGTAAACAAACGTCGATTTTGTTGCGACAGCAATTCCATCGTATTATTAGATTGATGCTGCGTAATGGGTCAAATGCTAATTTAAAAGGCCGCGGCACGCATACCAATCGAACGCGCGATTAATGAATCAGAAACGTGTCTTTTATTTGCGCCCATGTGAGATGAGTTTAATTCGAAAAGTGTCGATTGACATTCCGTTTCGTAAAACAACTTTTCATCTTTTTGCGTGCATTGTCGGCGCGTTTGTTTTTCTTCGCATTTCTTCGGATATTAAAGCGTCGTTCACACGTGAATGTAACATGACACGTAAAACGTGGCGGAATATGCTTGGCGCTGGTCCAGTTTTTCAGACACTGACGTGTAGCGATTCGAATTGAGGATTTCGCGAGCGCGGCACTCGCGCGTTAAAAATCAAACGGATGTACTACGTCGCCAGTGCCGATCGGTATAAAGTGCAAATACGACACGCGTGTGCGCCTGGCGGAGGGATCGCGATTTCCATTGTGCGCGCGCGTTAACATCTGCGCGACGCCGTTCTATTTATACGTTTTGCACTTGAAAAAACAACAACGCGCTATTTAAAAACCATTTTCTGTATGCTTGCCAATCGTGCGTGTCATTGCGCACACGCGCGTGAATTGTCGCGCACCAACAAAATAAAACGATATACCTTACGTTTATTTATTATATTCGTTTCGTTACGCGGAAAAAAACAGTTTCGCTGAAACAGCAAGAAGGAAACGTCGCGCTAAGTCCAACCTCGTTCTACCAACCAAACGTTTTGCAAATCTGAAATTTTTATTCATCGACAATAACTTTTTCTGGTAAAACAAAACACCCAGCAGGCATCCCGCAAGCACTTCTCGCTGTTCACGTAATAGCAAAACTTTCTTCTATGAATGGCATTTTTTTGCACAAGCGAAAGACGCGCAGAAAACGCCAAGAACGAATTAAACAGTCGGAAAGCCGATAACTCAGTTTAGTCGAAACATAACTACTGCCACTCTTCTCTGAGGCGCGGGACGAACATCAACACTTAACACCTCCCCGTTTACAGGACAAATCTAATTTCGAATCGCGATGTCGGACCTATGGTTTCCCGCTACGTCGTAACTCAAGTTTAATAACACCCTTTCGTTTCGCGAGAGAGACCGAATCCTCCTCCGCCCACAACGAGGGGAGTCCGTCATTTAACTCTGGCAAAAACTCAGTTCAAATCTTATTCAAAGAGAAACGAGAGAAGAGAGGAAAAAGCGGCGACAAGAGCGTTGGGGGAATTAGTTAATTAGTTTTGTCGGACGCGAACATCCCCCCGCGATTGATGTCTTCATTTTCGGGCGTCATCGGTGCGCGGGCGGGGGGATGCGATTGGTTTATCCCGCGCGGGAAGGGAGGAGAAAAGGGATTTAAAACGATTCGTTTTGATTGGAAATAATCCGCGGCGCCGGTTCCGACGGTGCGTGTGCTGTATTTTCGCGATTCCGACAGTTTTTCCAGCCGTTTCTGGTTTAATCTCGGAATTTCGGATAGCCGCAATTTTTTGCGAGACAGCCAATCTACTACGTCGCTAGTTGATTACAACGCATTCGCGAGAGCTTCCAGCGCGCGTTCGTCGCCATGTTGGTTTTGCGCTTTTACATGATCTGCTTCCTCTCCTTCCTATCAACATTCGTCGCATATGCACGGAAATTACTTTTGGTGCACCAAAACGAATAGCTAATTGAAGGCCTAGAAATAAAAGACGGCGATTACTTCATTTTTTTTTCTTTTTTTACGACAAGGTTCTTTTTACTTTCTTTTGGCTTTTTCTATTCAACGATTGTTCGCGTAAAAACAACGCGTAAGAATCGGAGCGCATCGACGCGTAATATACACACGGGAAAAATTTTGCTATTAAAAATTCGCTGCGTCTGTTGAATTTTTTTTTGTTTCATCAACAAAACGTTTGGCAAAACAAAAAACTTTAATGGACTTCGCAAACTTTTCTTGGCCATTTGGTAACTAATCTGTTTGCTATTCTAGCAAACCTTTGTTACGTGGCACAGCGTGAAAAGAAAAATAAAATTAGAGTACGTATTTGTCACATTGCGTGAAAGTGTAATAACAAACAAATATTTCGATAATCTGTGAACGTCTTACAGATAAGATTGTGTTTTCGTTTACATTGAATTAAATGCGACACTATCGTAACGAGGACCCGTTATATACGCGCGTTACTTTTGCAGCCGTCGGTTCCTTTATCGCTGCAAAACGATACACACATGAGGAATTAATGTGAGATGTGTCTCGCGAAGCATTCATTAAGATGGATCGTGTTCCGCTTCTCGTTATTATTATGTGTGTTCTCGTTACTTCTTCGTTGCATCATACCGTTCGTGTACATTATGCACGCTGACGAGTAATGCTTGCATACATGAATGTGTTTCTTTTTTTGACGGAGAGCAGAAATGTGAAGTGGACAATCTGAATAAATTATTTTTATATTGATCTCGACATACTTTACGTAATGTTAGTTACGTTCGAGCGGACTTTTGCGCTTCAATAGAATAATTATGCTAATTACGCTAGTTACGCGATTTTTCCTCTTCTCCCATGAATTTCCGCCGCCCATCGCACAAGTCATTTTAACGTTTATCGCGCCCGACACGTGTTGTGTCGCAAAAGAACTCGATCGTGCGGCATCGCGTTCGATAATTATTATGAGCACGCAGCATGGCGCCGGCGATATCCTCGCCTCAATGTGGCTACGTGTTTCTCGTAAACAACAACGTTGTCGTGGGACGGAATTCGAGCGCGTAAATGCTTTTATCGCGCGTAAAGCCGGAGCGTCTGCCGCGAGCTCCTTCTCGCAACAAGAATCTTTTTAAAGTCAAAGCCGTCGCAACGGTACTTCTTCCGTTTTGTATCCGTCGTGCGCTCTCAGAAATAATTTATGAACCGACTGATGGAATCTTTTATGTCTCATTGGCATTCGAGTAACGGTCAGAATATTTATTCTACACGATTGACTGGATTTTTACACCTGTTAAGTAGCGCTCGAGGGAGAAGTACGTAAACGAATGTTAAGATAAATACACTAACTTATGTACATTGAGATAATGTATTTTTATAGATACGTAAAATTTACATGCTTCCGTTTTTATCTCAATAATTTCAAAGTAATTTAAAATAACAAACATTTTCAAGTTTGAAAATCGAGAGACTTTATTGTCATATCTCGTAATGTGTGTATCAACGTTGTGAATAGCAACGATACTCAAGAACACACACGATGTGGAGTGATACAATTATCTCCGCGCTATTTTGCTGCTTCGAAAAACTCGGAGATTTTCTCGGGGGAGGGGGATAATGACGGATGCGACACACAAACACATACACTCGCGCGCAGCGGAGATCCCGGCGAAGATCAGAGCGAAGTGTGGAAAGTGCTGAGGCGTGCTGAAAAATGCAACGGTGCGGTGTGTGCCTACCACTGCGACAAGCAGCGCGACGCTTGCGGTGTATCTGTGCGAATCCCGCTGCCGATGTCTGGCTACGTGCGCGAGCGAACCACTTCTCTTCTCACGCGAAAGTGCTTACGTCGCCGCGAAGAAGAAGCGTTCGAGAAGAGATTGCGGATCGCGTTGCGAAAGAGAGAAAGAGAGAGCTTTTTTGGAGTTTTTCCCGTTCCTCTTTTTTCCGTTCGCGCGCGCGGTCTGGTTTTTCTCTTCTCGAAACCGAAACTCCCCTCCTTTTCCCCGTTACTCTCGCGCCCTTTGTTTCCCACGCGAAAGCGCTCATTACGTCGTTTCGTGTCAGAAGGCGAAGCCGTAGTTACTAATTTCGCACCGCCGCCAACCCTCGACTTTAATTCTCATTCGCGAAAACACAATTCGCGGTAGCGCTGCCGCCTGGTTTAACGGGGAATTTTCCTGCTGGCAAATCCGTCGTGAAAATCCGCTCAATGTTGCCCGCGTTTTTTTTTTCTTTTAACGAGACTGACTTTTTTCGAACCTAGATACCTACAATGTATTCTGTTGGAATACATTCCGGCTTCTCGTTGAGCCGGCCAGAAAAAAATCATATTACTTTGAAGTTGAACACAGATACGCGTATAATATGCAAATCGCATATAATCAACTTGAATACGTATAATGAGATAAGTGTACCCAACAGCCGGATATTTATTAAAGAAATTATAACAAAAGTTATATATACGCAAAGTTAAAAACTACAATAATATTTAAAAACGTCTTGAAACATATAACCCTAAACCGGTGGAAATTGTTACGTTTGATATTTAAATATCGAATAATTATTTATTTAGTAAATATCAATTTACCTTATTACTATTTTCAAAATTGCACTTGCATCTCCCAGATAGATTTAACTGAAGTTAATCGAGTTACGCGCGCGCGGAGTTATAATGTATCGCTTTTGCACCAAACGTTTCCACTAGTATACCGGCAAGCACACACCGAGTTATTTCCTGCGTCGGTGTTTGATTACGCACACGAGCAAGTCTTGCGCGAAAATGCTAACGTTTGCTTGAGTCTCGAGGCTTAAGCGGCTCCACTGCGACCACGAGTTCCGTACTTCGCTTTCTCTTTCACGACATAATGTCACGCAGAAATTCATTATGAGACGGTGAGGCGAAATTTCCACAACGGTCTGCGTGATTAAAGTTGCAACAATGGATCTGCGCGCGGGTTCCCGCCAAGTGGGACAGAATTGTTCGAAATTAGATACCGCCGTATTACGAAGGCTTATCGCAAAAGTTTCCAAGATGTTTTACTCCGATTTTTGTTTCTTTTAATGTCACATATAGGCGACACAAAATAATATCAAACGCGACACAATTCACTTTGCATTATTATGTTATGTAATTTGTATTTGTTTTTTGTATTGTTACGTTATGAGAAGCTTTTAAAACCAACGTGTGCGAGAACGTTTTCACGACCTTGAGCGTTTTAAGAAAATGCGCTGATGTCGATAGTTTGCGGTGCTTTGAAAAGACCCGATGTGGCTTTGAGGGCGGAGCGGCATTATAGAGTACTGCTTTTCCAAACGTTTCTGCGTACATAAACCGAGGGGGAAAAAGAGTCGCGTTCCCGTTAACCTAATCACCGATGCACGTGCAGCCACGAGGTAGTTTCGCATTTGCCACAGACCATTGCTTCTGTTCTGAATGCAACGTGGATGCGAGAATGCTCAAAACCACCGGAAGCTACAATAACATTTCTATTTGACCTTCGAGTCGCGGAAAAAAAGAAAAACCACCCGAGTAAATTGAATTTTGCAAGCTACACTTCTCTTCATTTAACGCATAACTTTTCGCATCTTAAGCGAGAAATTGTCAAATCTTTCAGTATAAAACATCTGATTGTAAAAATCGCGAAGATTTTATATATACATTCAAAACAGTAAATTACACGTAAAATATTCAGTTTGTTAAGATATTAAATACTTTTATTTAAATCGTCTATATAAGTGTAAAACACAATATATTAGTGTAAATATTTTATTTTTTTTAAATAGATTTTTTACTTTCTACTGATCGCAAAAGTTCTCTGTATTTATTATTTATCCGTTGCAATATTCGAACACAAAAAAACGAATATATTTACTGTCACTCTTCTCGATTTTATTGTATCATAGTAAGCACATACAGTGACGCGAGGAACGTTTTTTTTTTTTTTTGTTTTTTTTTTTTGTTTTTTTGTACACGCGTCGATATTTTTTCTGATCTCTCGTTGATTTTTTAACTCCCTGTTCGAAACGTCAGAGCGAACGCACAGGCCTCGCATCACACACTGCCTCGTTATGAGTAACAACGATAACGCGATGCCGAGTGTGTGTCCGCTTTTCATTGCATTTTTCCCGATAATGTCAACTGTGCAAAATTTGTATATTTTCAGAACACATCATTTTTCAAATATCATTGACAAATTTTTCAACAACGAATGAGTGTGTGCGGATTAAAAGTTAAAAAACAAACCGGGAATTGTTTTTTCAACGATTTACGAATCGAGTCGATTAAACAGCGCAAACATTTGTTAAATTACAATTAAAGAAATTTTACATGACTAGTGACATTTTGCAGTGACACTGCACAGAATTGCACAGTGTACTTTTCTGCGACCCCATATCGAGCAGAGTGCAGTTGGTTACACGACGGGCATTCGGTGGATATGCACGAAATAGCGCACGTGCGGGGGAAGGGAAACGGGGCACATTCAGTATTATCTGGCGCACGGTAATAAAATACTCTTCACCCATTTCCATGTGCCTATGTATGCGCGCGTGTGCGTGTGCGCTACGTATGGAGATGCCCGCGCAATGTGTTACAACTCTCTGCGGCATACGCAGCTCTTGCCTTGGATATATTCGACATAAACACGCGCGCGCGTGAACGTGTGCAGCAAAACGGATCGATCGTGCCCTCAATGCGATCTAGATAAGTTTCGCACGTGCAAAAATCTGTCGATCAAAGGAAAGCGCGCGCGTTTCTTTCCTGCTCGCGGAAATATTCATCCCGTTAAATATTCATAGGATAATTATTCGCAAATAAAATGAAATTACATGTTACTTCAAATTGATCGTAGAGCTAATTAATCAAGTCTAAATACCGACTAGTTTATTTACACATCACAAATAACATGCAAATATTATGCAAACGGCATCATTAAATCGAGAGAACGTAACGCGTCACCTATTACCCATATTAATTATTAAATTAATAAATAAACAATATATATCTCTCCGACGTTGCTTGCGAATAAAACAGATTGTCTCGCGCCGAAAATCAAGCGCATTTTTATCCGTCGACTAGATTTCATCGACGAGAAGTTCCCGGCGAAAAGTTTCGAGAGGATATCCGTCGCGTTACTTCGCGGAGGATAAGATATCGCCGTCGTTGCGGGTCACCGTGTACACACGTCTTCTCAGCTCGTTGTCAGCGTTTTGACGGCAATGATTAGTATTCCGTCTCAGCTTAAAGGATGGTTCCTTGGAGATGCGGTCGCCTCGTAAACCCTCCACATGCACCATCTCTCTCTTGGGCGCGCGGATATACGTGCAGAGAGCGTGGGTCGATAATTATTGGCAGGTCAGCGAAGCCAAAGTCCGTCCGCGAAAGTTCGTTACACGGTAACGTGCTTCCTCCCCGTAGGCACTTCTCGTGCGCACAGAGGCGCGCGCGTACTCACCCCTCTCGTCCAAGGGTTGGACGAGAGGGGCGCTTCGTGCCGACGTTAATTATTATTGGCAGTTTCACGAAACGAACTCGCTTCCCGCCCTATCGAGCGTGCACACGCTCCGACGCGACGCGACGGACTCTATACGACGCTTAATTGCATTCGGTCTTGCGGGCTTTGGCAAACGAACGCCCCGAGACGCTAATCAAGGCGTTATCTCACCTGAAAGTGCAAGGCCCTCGTCTCAATGTTATTTTCTTCTTTTAAATGTCACGGTCCGAAAATATTTTACACAGAAAAAAACAATTTCCTAGATTAGCAAGAAATTACTTTAATTATAATTATTACAAATAAAAATCTAAGCGTCTAACTACGCAGTAATAAAAATAGTTTCACTATACTTCCTTCTTCTATGAGATAATATTAAAAAACTCGCGCTCGTCTCTCTATTTTAAAACTAATGGCTTAACCGAAGTGACTCGCCGTTCGTCTCGAAAACAATATTTGAAAATTTCCGTGTATAAAACTTACGGACTTAGTGTGCCATCAGGGGAGGGGTGGCAAATATTGTACTTAAAATATCTCGGTTGTTAGTTTTCATATTCACGGCAATGAAGACTGTCAGCGCGGCTATACGTCGGACGAAGTTTCAGGTCACGCGTTTTTTTTTTTTTTTTTCATAACGCACAAGTTGTGCACCTACACACGATATTAACGTTGAGCCGCGCAACCGTTTGGCGTCTAGAGTTTATCTCGCTGTGTAATATCGCGTAAAATAACCACGAAAATTGCTGTTTCATTTCGTTACATCGAAAACTCTGAGTCTGAATAATTTCGTTTAATTTTTAAACGGAAAATTGTTTATACAAGAAAGTCGTTTTAACACTATGCTGGAATCGGCAATTAAAAACAAAAAGGAGATCGATATATATCGATATGCGATATTATGATGTTTGCATAGAAAAATCTTATTTCTGCTCAAAACGC
Organism: Pseudomyrmex pallidus; assembly: GCA_014825455.1. Classification (NCBI taxonomy): domain Eukaryota; kingdom Metazoa; phylum Arthropoda; class Insecta; order Hymenoptera; family Formicidae; genus Pseudomyrmex; species Pseudomyrmex pallidus. The sequence continues at coordinate 13,186 of QVNV01021999.1, read as the reverse complement.
TACTTAGTATAATAGTACTACGTGCTATTGCAACAAAAATATTTTTTATCGACGCGATCTACGTTAAATTTTTAATTTTCCATAAAAATTCATTTCTTTTGTTAAAGATTTAACAAATAGCGTTTAACTTGGCAAATGAAAAGCTACGCAACGACTTTGTGCGCGAAATACTTGTATGCTGACTCTCATTTAGTATCCTATATTTAACTTGACAGCGAACTCGATGTCCAATAGTAATATGAAATTCACGAGAGATATTGGATCGTAACGTTCTTTATAGGACTTGCGAACTATGGCGGGCACCAGTCGAGGATGTTTAACAGCGCGGTTAACGTAACAAATAAGTGACTTATGTCGACGATCTCGCTTGACGCGCGCGTTTTATCAGCCGTATCCCGAGAGATGAAACGTCGCAGCGTGTACAGGTTGATCCTAGACTTGCTGAACTCTCCTTTTATTTTTTCCCTTCAATCAATATCTCGATGTATGTAAAACCGATTTTTTTTTTAACAAAAAACTAATTGACTTTTATTCTTTATAACTACATATCATTTATATATTTGACTCTGTATTGCTCTGGTTACAAGTGTAAATTGCGATTTTACCATTCGGAATTCGTTCTTCTCTTTAATTTCCGAGCATTTCGTGAATATATCGTTTATTGTTCGCGATATTTTTATTGAGATAAGATAAACTAGAACGCTCCGTACGAGCAGCGGGCTTCTGAACATTAAATTATACACGCTCGGCGGGCGAACACCCGATCTCTCTTCGCCCTGTTGGTCGTCGTTTATCCTACGTACTTCTGTCGTATATTATGTCTACTGGGCGTATTAACCGGGCGCTACCGTACACCTGTTTACTTTCAGCGCGCGGTATTATTTCTATTAACGGGAACACATCCACACACACACACACACGCACACATGTATTACCGCTTTCGCGGACCGTACGCGCTCTGGGGAGTTACGACCGTGATGAAAATGGGAAAACGGTCGAAACGGCCGAAAACTTTCGCGCAAGAGCAGCTCGACGTTGCACGTCGGTGTACACTCTCGAGATTGATTCAGCAGTTCGAAGAAAATTTCACGTCGGGCTTTTGAGTGATTCGTCAAAACTTGTGCACGCGTGTACTCGACACGTACGTTGCACAAACAAATATAAAATCCAAAATGTGCGCCGACACGTAACAAATGCAAATTAAATGTGAACATTGACCAAATGACCGAACATTTATTAAAGAAATAATTAGTGAATTAGATAGTGTGGTGTAACATGTAAAAATAATTAAAACCGTATTGAAAATCTGTAGAGAACTGCAATTACACGCATCACAAAAAACGCGTCAGCATCGAGAAGGGGAACTAAAAGATTAAGAACGTCCATTCTTAGAGTGGCGCTTTATTTCTCACGTACTGGAAAACGTCTCCGCGAAGTATTTACTATTGTGGTCAGGCGGATGTACGGTTAAAAGAGAAAAAAGGGAACTCTCAGCGCGGGTAAGAACGGAAACTTTTTCGGGCACAACGACGTGCTCCGGAAACTCGCATCCTTTCCATCGCGCTGCCGTCTTTCCAGGATACGGCACCACGGGGTCCGGCGGATAAACTCGCGGGCATTGAGTTTACTTTGGCGACCGTCAATCCTTCGGGCGCTCAGTTTCTGGGACACGAAGGAGCAGATCTCGCCATTACCGTTTTCAGGGCAAACAAACGGGAAGCCGCCTGGTTCGTTACGAGATATCGTCTTTCTCGCTCTCTCGTTCTCCTCGACGATTCGACGTTCTGCGGGATTAACGGAACGAGAAATCGACGGATCACGAGAGAGTATGTGAGACACGATCCGACTGGTTTCTCTCTCGCTTCGAGATTTCATCGGAGGCGATTCCCCGACGTTAAGAATACGTTCTCCGTATCACCGAATTGTCCGATTGAATTCAAATCATCCGTTATTCAATCGCTTTACTCTGATTGCGGTCTGTTTAACGATTTGCGAGCCGGGATTATGACGTAACCGTAAGATCGCGAAAAGAGCAGGGAAACTGCGAGAGATGGAAAACTCGAGGAGATTCGCGCGATTAAAATTGAAAAAACATCTTGTTCATTACAACCCTCGAAAAATTTCGAATATAAAACGTCGAAAGATGTGAGAATATTTACTCTGAAGGAAAAGAAAAACACCGATGTGTATGTACGTGTGACGGGAAAATTACAAACTCTCGACGGTAATGATATTCGAACGACCCTCGGCGGCCTCGGCCACCCCCGTTCAAATTAAGATCGCGACCGTCGGATATTCGTCGCGCCCCTACCTCGGTTTTAATCCACTTAAGCCGCTTAATTCACGACTACGTAAAATATTTACAATGTACAAGTGCCGCATATACGGCCGCAGGGCTGTTACGCAAGGCGGTACGTAAACGCGCCTCTTCGTGCGCGCCGTGCGGAGCGAGTCGGGACGAGGGAAGCCTTAGTCAAGAGTTGGTAACTCCGTCGGAGCGATATAACGAACACATGTTGCAGCGAGAGTCTACATAATCCGCAACAAGCTGTAGAAGCGCGCGCGCGCACTAGCGCAGAGCGCAGCTGTGTGGGTGCGCTCTCTCTCTCTCTCTGTCTCAGTTTTGTGATAAAGTACGCGACTTTAATATTTTTTTCGAATGCCGTAGCTTGCTTTAAATAGTAGCATAGGTTTTTACAGAGTTGTTTTTCAAAGTACATTTCTTTGTATTTTCTATATTTTTCCTCGTCCGCAATTTCGGATTTCAGCAAAGACTTGAGAGCGAGGTTTATTTCTTCCGACTTGTTCTTCTTTGTGAGGGAACTGCTGTTACAGAGAAATGGCGAAATAATTCTGTGTGCCGCGGGTGCAGCATTTATTGTCGCGCGTCATGCCCGCGTTGCGTGACTCAAAGAAGAGAGAAGCGCATTTCCATTCGTGCATGTAGGGATGGAAAGTGCACACGCACGAGCGAAGGTGATCGCACGTGACACGCAAGTTAATGCCGGGTTATGCGCCCGCAAGTAGTTTCGCGCGTGTGGAAACATCTGTCCCAAGAATCGAGTTCAGATAGGGCCTAATAGCTGGAACTCGTTAACGAAATTGTTTGCGCTTCGTGATTCCGCTGCTAAACAAGTGTGTTTCCCGTCTCTCAAATACAAGACGTGTTTATAATTCTTCTTTCTTTCAAACGGTTTTGGATACAAGGAAACAAAACTCGGAAATTATTTCCAGAAAAGAGAGAGAATATAAAATGACGTAAAAAAAAATACATATTATTAACGCATCTTCAACATTGAAATGAAAATTTTTTCCTTGTAATAATATTGTGTTATTGCGTACTGCGTTATTTACAGTAATAATATTTCACTAATAAATTATGTTGTGTTAATAATATCTGAATTCCAATTTCCGCTTTTCTCTAATTTATTATATTTTATCTGTGTAATTTATCAAGTGCATATTCAGTAAAGGGACGCTATCAATTTTTCGGGGTGTAAATGAGAACTCACGGTGTGTGTATTACAAGATTAATCTCACGTGGGCGCAGCTGGTAAATCAATTAAAAATGATTTTGCGTCAATGGTCCTCTTTGTAGACAATGCAAATATGATATCAATTTATTTACCGAAGTGCTGCTTCACTCAATTTTCTGTCGCGGACATTACTGTCGTGTCGCTTCCGCGAAAATATATTTTTGACGCATGGTTTTTCACGCCGGCACGGATCGTAAGCGGATGATCAGGCTTTTATGGAGTATCGGGCCGCCGGTATAGCATGCTTTGTGACGAACCATCGATAGGCGTGACTTCCCAATGCACCAACGGGTGCATCGATTTTTGCTGGTTACATGGCACTGAATTGAAACACCGGAGTTCCAGACACACAATCGCGATATCGGCTCCATTGAAATTCTCGCAAAGCCACTCGATGTTATCGATAAGACGCGAACGTTCCCAATTTCCAAAGAATAACGCATTTCGAGATATCAAATTGATTCGTTTCGTTGTAGGTACCTTGTCGTCGAGATTTTTTGACGCGAATGAATTTTCAGATGCTTAAACTGTAGGAAAGTCGCGAAATTGCGGAATATTTTAATTTGTCTACTTTAAATCTTTCAATTTTTCTAACTAAATTGCTTCAAATATTACGTGCCGCAATTTTGCAATCTCGTAAGTTTTAAATTTCAACGACGCGACGCACACTTTCGAAATATATATCGCGATATGTCGTTACCTCTGTATGAAAAATAGCGAAACTATCTGCGCGTGTCATTTGGAAAACGTCTGAAAAACGCGCAATACCGCGTCGTCTCCCGGTCGTCCCGATGGAAGTAGGTCGTATTCGGTGTTTCGGAAGCAATGAGTGCGCGCTTGTACGAGACAGGCCGGAGATAGCGAACTGGTGGAGTAAGCTGGCGCATTTCTTTAGAGCGGAGGATCGCTTTACACGTACATGCCCGTGACCAGTTACGCGGGACACGACCGATGACACAGAGCGGTCGTAGCAGTCACTCCATCGCGCATGCATGAGACGCGATATGAATTGCAAATGTCTAAATGCCGTCGGTGAGGTTTATATGTAATATCGGTGCAGTTTCTCTCTCTTGCCAAGTAGCTTGTTGGACAAACCGCGTAGACGTGTTTGCTTTATTTATCTGAAAACTTCCTACCCGAGATCTCGATGAACGCGATTCATTTCGGTTTAAATACGACGTGTTTTTTTTTCATGACTGAGAAAATTGTGCGGTTACCTTTTTTTTTTTTAATAAATTCCACCACGTCGCGGAGAACAATAAAAATTGTTGGAACACGTGCGTCACGTCGGCCGGTGACTAATATTTCACTTTTTCGGATCATAGATTTTCGTGGAAATCCAAATGACTTATGGAAGTTTCTATTTTATCGTTTCGGCGCGTCCAACCGTATTAGGCATCCATTTTGCGGAACGCAGTCCACATACGGTTACGTCCGACTGTGGATGAGCAAACTGAGTCCACAAGTCTCTCTCGCTTACAGTTTGTCGACTTGCGGTTTCCACTGTTTGATCCGCTCAAAGAGCTCGGGCAGCCGAAAAATTTAGGTCAAGCGACTTAACCTTAAATCCGGACTTTCCTCGAATTAACCCGGCATTGCGGAAGAATTTAATGCCATCCGCTTGTTTTAAATTAGCGTAGCGACGACGCTCTACGACGCTCGTGATGTAAAAACTGTAAGAGGAAGTAATTTCTAGTTTTCGTGAATATATATGTACACGCTTTTGTTTTGCGCACTCGCGCCGTTACACCACGCAGAGTTCAGAATTTTTCAACAATAGGACAAAAAATTTTTTTCCACGTGTAATATCCACACAAATGTCGATTCAGCTTATGTTGAATAGTTTTTCCGAAACGAGTCTTGGGAGTGGCCGCCGTTTTCATTCTTTTCTTCTGTCACATCGCAAGACCTGGGAGAAAGGGACGAAAGAGGAATATCCGATAAACGCGCAGCGTCGGTAACACGTTTTGCCCCAAAAACACATCGTAGATCGCGCGGAAGATTTATACTCTCTCCGAGCAATTCGCGCGAGAAATGTCCCCCGGATCGACGAGAAATTAAGCTCGCTTGCTCGCGGTAAACTGCCGCGCCGCGGAGAAGCGAATTTCGCGTGCAATTTATTCGAGCATGCCGAAATCGACTCTCTTCCTCCCCCGTTCATGGTTCTCGGAGTCACAATAAAGTCCGAATTTTTTGGCGGAGATTTCAGGCGAGATATTTTTGTGCGCGATATCGGCGCGAACATTTCCCTCGACAAGAGCACGTGTTATGAACATGAGCGCTAGCAGAATTTTTCGTGTCTTTTCAAGGCGCACAAGAGAAAGAGAGACCAGAAAATAACAGCAAATAAAAGCGACTCGATAAAATTTATCACAGACGAAGGTGAGCGGTACATATTAACTATATTTCTAACTTGACATAATTTTCCCGTATTCTTATTCTGCGGCATATTGAACTTTTGCGTCCAAAGATATTCTATATTTCATTCATTTTTTCTGCGCGTTTGCAATTATCGCGAAAATCACTTCGTTCGCCGAATAACGCTTTAAAAACTTTTTCGACAAGCTTCCTCGCTCGCGTGTAAAACTGCAGAATGCGAGCGCATTCCGCGCCTCCCTTCCTCCCTCCCTTTGCAACAAGCTCTCCTTTCAGAGCCTGGAAGTAGAAACCGGGCCGGAGCTCTCTCGCGACGTTTCGGTGGTCCGTTTCGCTTCCTTCCTGCATCTCCCAGTTTTATTCCCTTCCCGTTTCAGGATCCATTCCCACGGCGGGTTTTACTAGCCCGCGACTCGAAAAACCTCGGCCAGTGCGCGAGCTCCGCCCGGCCGCGTTTTACCCGGGCTCTCTCTTCCCGCCTGAGCATCAAAGCCCAGAATTTATGACGGCCACCTAAATGTCCGGTTCCCCCGAGTCCACTTTGGGACGTGTATCACGTCGACGTATTCGCGATTCTTTTATGGCAAAATTTTTTTTACGCTAAACTCTCGCCCTCGGACAAGAGAGAGAGAGATCGGGTGCGCGCACGTGGTAACACGCGTGGAATTGTTCACCCGACGCATTGTTCGGGCGACGATACGATTTCCTCGCGACGGTGGTGCGTCAAACGTCGTCATTACGTCGTGTCCGAAATGGAAAACACATCGCGCGACATCGCCGAGGGAATTTTTTGCGCCGGTGAAAATTACGCGCGTTTCAACGTTTCTTTCTGCCCGCGGGCTATAAATACGCCAAGTCGTGTCGCGCTGCGCAAAACTAATTTTAATCCAATAGCTTCTCTCTTTTGCATAATTATGTTTCTTAAATAAATTCGAATAAAAACGTCACGTTCTTGCTCCGACAAAAAAAAAAGATCGTGTATCCGCGAGAAAAAGCTTTTATTCCGCAAGAAGCGGAAATAGGTCGCGCGCAGATCAGCATCCGACTGATTGTTTTCTTATGCACTGAGGTGGAAGTGGAAACGGATGAGGGAGAGGAAGGGGAGAGTGTATGTGTTTATGTGTGTGTGTGAGAGGCAGTAAACCTATAAGAGAGTCCGACTTCATATTATTACGCAACCGCCATGTGCAAACGTCACGGCGGCAGTTTATTTGCGCGCGCTGCCGCCGTCGCCATTGAGTTTGCTTGTTTTTCGACCCGGGGCGCCGTTTCGCCGACAATAAGTCTGTGAAGGGGTTCGCGCGTCGCGAAAAACGCAGGGTACACACCGGCGGTCCGAAGGATCGTCCTCGTAAAACCGGAGAGCACTCGCACCTTTTCTTCGCCGGCGACAAAGGATTCCGCTTCGTTCGACGCGCGAGAGAAGATCGAGAGAATTCTCTCACGCTCTTGTGCTCAATTCGCACTGAAATAACAACCGAAAGAATATTTCCGAATATTCTTGCTTTAGTTTAGAAATTTATGTAGAACTTGTTTTGTGAAAACTTTTTAAAACATTTGAAATTTTTGATCATCTTTTTCTCGAACGAATAAGGATGATGAGGTGATTAGACGCTGGTTTGGAAGATTATGTGATAAATCTTCATTTCAGATTCGCGTATATATTACAACTTGGATAAGTGGCCTTGTCAGGAACATCAAATTAATTCAGATCTTCTCGAAAACGCGTAACACATGTTTAAGTGCTTTTACAAGAGATCCGCGGATTTACATATTTAGTTCGGTGTCTCAGACAAGTGGCACTCTGATAGATTATTGGCAACGGGTCTCGCAGAACGGCCGCGCAAAAACAACAATCCGTATTTCTGGCACTTGTCCCTCTTCCTCCGTTAAACTTTATTCGAAGAGCTTTCCGCGGCACGAGCGAGCGTCGAATTACGCGTTTCGTTACGAGTTATCGCGGGAAAGTAAGCGCGGATAATGTCTGTTAATTAGATCGACGTTAGCCCGACTGTGGCTTATGTAATCCGCGCAGTTACGAGTTACGCCTTTAAAGCGGTAAATCATAGAGCTTGGCGGAGTTATCGATCGTCCACGAGAGAGCCTAACACAGCCGACTGACATAATTACCGCCGTGAATACACCCAGCGCGCGGATGAAGATGCCCGAAGAGAATTTATGACCCGAGGCCTGTCGGCACGCAGTTCGTCGTTTCAATTTACATTTTCGCGATACTCGCGCACACACGGACGTGCGCCAGTCGCAGGCTCGTATATCTCGCGACTTTCTGTTTAAGATTCGGACATCGTTAACATTGCCGATCGGATCGTTTTGTTCGAGAGACACCGAAGAAGAGAGAAAAGTGACTTTTTTACTTACGTAATATTCGGAACATCGACGATTATTTGACAAACTCGGTTATTAGAAATAATATTGCAGCGTCAAAAAATCCAGAAATCCAAACTGTGCCATGTTGTTGGTCCATTCGCCACCAACGAGGTTACGCGAAGCATATTTATGTAACGTTTTGTCGACGATGCTGCGAGAAACGTAATTTCCACGTGAAGTTGCGTTCTCTTGCACGTGGTGTTTTCGTTTTTGCGGCGTCGCTTTTACTACATATGCATGGCGGTACGAAAGGCGTAATTAGGTCGTGACATTTATAATTCGATTCAACGTGACCCGCGCAATCCGCTTTGGAATTGCCCGTTTTGCGCTTTACTTACGGAAGATATCCGCGGCTATTTACTAAACGCTCATTTCCAGCGATAAACATTTTGACGAAGTAACCGTCGCAACTACCTACTCGTTTGAAAATCTGTGAGTGCACATTACACTTTTTTAAATAATAAAATGATATTTAAATTTTAATACAAAAGAAGATTACACGCACACAAAGGTCAATTAGAAATGACAGAACCAAAAGAGGCGCGATTCATTTTTTCGATCAGAATTTACAGAATTCAGCTTTTCCAATTTAAATATACAGTGTGTAATTACTGGTCGTACAAAGTGTTTTTTCAATATATGAATTTATAACACCGAAGTTTGAACGTGCAGTTTTATCTTTGCTTTGACGTTTTTTGAATAAAAAATATTGATTGTTCTCTATCTCTAGAAAAATGCAGAGTTTTACCATTGTTATAATAAATATTTAAGTTACACAAATTGCAGAAAGTTGTTGCAACAAAAGATTCAGCTGCTTAACCGAATGACAGAAAAAAAATTGACCGAAATAATTTTAGTTCGACTTTTACAACAAATGCAATATGAAATCCCTTTTAATATTCAATTGCCTCGCGATGAATCTCCCCAGAATGACTTTCAATAAAAGGCCATTTATCGTCGCGCCAACTGAAAGGTCGGAAAATGCCAACCCTTTCACCGTTATCTCGATTTTAGGGTTGTAAACCCTCGGAATTTCGAATAATCGAATATTTAGTAGATTCGCTGCCAGATTCGCCCGACTTAAATATTCAGGCAGTTCGAAAATCTATCTTATCACTTATCTACAGTTTAATGTAATAAAAAATCAGAATGTACATATGTAATATATATTAATTACTATATATTATTTTATGTATTTTTTTCTACATTAATATATATATGATAATGTATATTGAAATGATTTATTTCTTTTGTACGTGAGAACATCCAACTCTCTCTTGTAATATGCAGTTGTCAGTTTTTATGTTTCGTACAATCTGAGATTCAACGAATTTTCATAATATTCTTTGATTATTTAAGTTTCTAGAAACCGCGACACCTCGCGATTATACCCGATGTGTCATACATCGAGGTAAGCGTAAACCGAGACGAGCAAGCGAGGTCGTATACAAAAAGTATTTGCGATGCTTATATCAGCCGTAAAATTGGATACCGCAAGAAAGACGAATCTCCACCGGTGTTCGTTTACAGGCCGGTTTCTCGCGTGAAAAAAATATATTGCTCAAGGATGGAACGAATTACATACCGCGGCGACTTTATGATCGCCAAAATAAATGATCGGCCGCGTCGCGTATACGAACGTGCCGAGGCGGATTACGCTTCTCCGTGTCCGCGCGGAAACGTATCGCGTGTAATCTGTCACACGCGACGATGACGGGCCCGCTTATCCTTCCGATCGCTGCGTTTACACGTTACTCCCGGTAGATTAACGTGTACGCACACGTCGTGTACTATTTTGCCACTCGCCACTTTTATCCGATTGCGCTCCGTTTGTTACGTCGGAAGCGCAGTATCCGCAATGTACGATTTTGTTTATTGAACACCACATACAAGTATATTTCTAGCTTTCACGTGAAACAAATTATGAAATTTATGTTACATGCAAATTTATGTATGTGTAAATTATATAAATAATAAAAAAAAACTATAAATATCTTTAGCGAACTTGAAGTCGCGACTTAAATCGCTCTCGGAGTTGAAAGAACGAAAGTGACGAGGAAACGCGCGCTGATAAATGAGCCGAGTCGTTCGCAAATGCGCGGGCATAAACTATCAATGTATATGAAGGGGTGTTTGCCGTTCAAAGGAGGCGTTTGCGGCAAGCAGCTTGCCGCACAGGGATGTCTTATCGCGACTATATATGGGCGGAATGCGCGGCTGTGTGGATTATCGCCTAAGCTGTACCACTCGACACCATTATATCGCAGATACATACACACACGTCGCCTCTGCCATCTCTCACTTTTTCTCTCGTTCACTTTTACTATGAAATATCGAAGCGCGCGACTGCGGCTCGCTAAAAGCGCGTGATACGTCGAGCCCTCGCCCGATAATTATCGCGATCGTATCGGCATTATGCGCGCGATAAAGAATACAGGCGGCTGATTAATGATGCCTATAATGCGAACGTCATAAAAGATGAACGATTAATTATCGGGGATATTGCGATTAAATATATAGGGCGATTCAAAATGATCGTCTCGTGTTATAATTTTAATGCGGGATTCTTTGAAAAAAAAAACAACACTCGATGTTTTTTGTATTGTCGGTAAAAATTTCTAAATATACTAGTTGCGTTGAATCAACGTAGATTTAGATAAAAAAATAAATTGTTAGTGTATTAAAACACTTTATATGTCCCGATTACGGTGGGAAGTGAAGTGTAAGTTCGTGACCGCAATGTAAAATGAAAAGTTCAGTGTGGACAAATATAATATTTAAAAACCAGCAATCAATATATGTTGTATACATACATAGCAGTAGATTGCCCGTCAAAATAAAATAAAATAAATTTCAACAAACTCAAAAATCGAAACGTATCAAAATTATTGTTTATAAATAAATATTTTACAAATAAATTTTCTTAATTATAAATTATAATTATTTATAAATTGAATAATTATCTGAATTACAATTGTATTTGACTTGGAAATAAATTTTACATTATTTTAATTATTTCGTCTGGTTCTCAATCGTGCGTTTTGCATCCGAGTTGCACATTGCTCCATATCATCGTTATCTTAACAAATGAGAGACACTGTCGTGACAAACGGCCAGAGGAAAGCGCGGACGCGTAAGATTAGAAGAGACCCGGTAGAAAAGGGGTGGCGGCAAGTAGGTATGCGGGAGGGTGGAGTACGGCGGAGTGGATTGCTATGAAGTTAGCTGGTTAACTCGACGAAACAACGGTACCAAGTTAGCGCGCGAGAAGTTGGCGTCAGTTGGCACCAACGCGGCGCAGAGCCGCGAGGGGTGAAAAGGGGGCGGAGAGGGATGGTGGTGGTGGTGGATGGCGAACCTCGGCGCCCCTAACTATTTCATTGTTTCATAATTGAAGCATTTGCGGTCTCACCGTTATGCATATATCCATTAAAGGAGCCGGAGCACGAAAACGCAGCGTTGTCGTCTGCGAAACTCGCCTCGTTGTGGCGTCGCAGCAGCTCGTGGAACGTCTTTCGAGACGCGATCGTTGAACCGCTGCGCCGCGCTTCTCTTGCCGGCGCGTATTACCTACGCTTGCCTGCGCGCAATTGAGTTAAAGGAAAACGCTGAGTCAATCAATTTTTGCGCTTTTATTATTTTTTGTTTTTAAATCAGAAAAAATCGTGGTGATTGATTGTTTTTAATTCACTTTAATTCGCACATGTCTCAAGCTATCAGAGGAATAATTAATTTTCTTCGCGGCTTCTCTCGCACCGCTTCTCGATAAATTGAGATAACGACGGAGAAAAGAAAGAGCGACGTCACGACTTTGAATTTTTTTTTTGCGATCCGTCCATAAAATTGAACGGCAATTGAATGAAGCGGAACGACGAATTAGTTTCTGGCACGAGCGTTCGATTTATGTAAATCGGGTTAACGTCATTGGCCGTTCGCGTATTTCGTATAATATTATCGCGCTTTCTGTTCCCGTCAGACTTCCAAATGCACTCGATGCTTTATATTTAGTATTACATTAGCCCGTTATTAAGATAATATAAATGCGCGCGTAATAAAAAATTGAAATATCGCAAAAAATAATCGATAAAGCATTTAAACGCAATTTAAATCTCTGGCCTAATTTCTTTTTTTTTCGTGTTTATTAGCAGATGCAGCCGATTGTGGATATTTATCGAATTTCGCGTTGCAATTGATTGGTTGGAGCGACACACTTTAACGCAGAAATTCAGCAAAGCAGAACGCGGATAGTGCGACGGGATCGAGTTTCGAGTTAATGTTGATTAACTTATAGCTTCCCCTCGTCGTCATTATAGCGCGCGACGCCATCGCGTCACCCGTACCTCGTTTTCAGTCTTTGACAGCGGTTTAATTGCGCTCATCGAACTCGTCGAGCGATAAACATTTTTTTAACCGGCTTTCCACCGTCACTTTGTGCTTTTTCCGAGTTTTCACAAGCCCCCGCGCACGTCTCTCACTGTTTGCGCGATCGATGCGCAAAGGTCCACAATCGCGACCCTATCGTTGAAAATAGAGCGCTGCAGTGTTGTGTAAAGTATGTGGAAATTAATGTATGCATTTATACCCGCGTACATTTCCAATATTCTTTTTTTCAATCCTTTTAAAAGAGAGAAAAAAAGAAGAAATATATAAAATAAATTATTACAGACGTTGTTCTGAAATTGTGTATTGAACGTTTTTTCTCTCTCTAATTATCTTATGTATGAAAATCAAAATTATTTCGCATCCATCCGCGCAATACAAGCGATGATAAACAAGAACGTTCCAACAAACGTCCGAGCAAACCAGAGAATATTCTTCGGGACAATTAATCGGCGTGACGTTTCTGACGGCATTGCAAGAAGGGCGACTCTGCGCTGCGGCGCGGT
>QVNV01021998.1:0-16631 GCA_014825455.1 Pseudomyrmex pallidus | reverse complement strand
CTTTTTTTTTTTTTTTTTTTTTCGTTTATCCGGTTTCTCTTCTCGATTTGAACGTAGTGTATATGTACTGGCAGTGAGAGAATATTGGAACGCATAGCATTAAAAAGTCAGTTTAGTTCAATTATTACGCTCTTGCGTATATACGAACGTGAGATAACCAGTCGTCGACTTCGTTGTGTAAAATGGCTCTACTCGCAAGAAGCATCTGCAAAACTCTGTCTCAGGTAATATGACGTTCCGTAACATTTGTACAATTCCACTGTTCATATTTGTGAAACGCAAAAAATCGACATAATGTATAAGTATTGTATCAATAATTATCTTGCGTGTTTTTCACATTGTATAACGATGCAATATAATATTTCTCGAAGCAATAAATAAGAGCCTTGCAGATTTAAATATTTTTATCCAAAATGCATATATATTTTTGATCATTAGTGTTGTCAGAGACATGTTTTTATCATACTAGAAATGTGTCAAAAGCTTCATGATTATAAATAAGAAATATAAAGTGTGTGTGCAGTATGTGTGAAGTATTATGTATTACATATTATATCTGTTGTTTTTTTGGTTGTTCAGGCTCAGAAAAGCACAGTAAGAGCTCTACATGTGGGAGCAATTCGGCAGCAAGAATCAGTAAAGATATCAGTTTTTTTAATTACATTTGGATATATATATAGATATACACATATTTTATAGAGGTTATACATGCAATAAATACATACATACAATTTCTGTTAGACAATTGAACAAGAAGGAAAGACAAAATGTACCTTGATACCAGGAGATGGTGTTGGACCAGAACTTGTAGTTGCGGTTCAAAGTGTGTTCAAGGCTGCAGATGTCCCAGTTGATTTTGAACCTTATTTTCTGTCTGAAGTGAATCCAACTTTGAGTGCTCCTCTAGATCAAGTTTCCAACAGTATTGCTAGGAATAGAGTTTGTTTAAAGGTTTGATTGTTTCTTTTAAAATTGAATAATGTATTCACATAATATTCTGTTTTTGTATACAGATAGATAATTACTAAAATACTTTTATTTAAATAATATACTCTTGTTGCATAATTGAAATATATATAACTCATGAAATATGAATTGTAATTGAGAGAAAGATTAAATTTCTTACTTAAAACTGTAATACTAAAAAACAATGAAAAAATTTTAAACATGTAATGTTTGATGTTACAGGGTATTCTAGCAACTCCAGATCACTCCATGACAGGAGAGTTACAAACTTTGAACATGAAATTACGTAAAAGCCTGGATTTATATTCAAATGTTGTGCATGTAAAATCTCTACCAGGTGTAAGGTCACGCCATCAGAATGTGGACTGTGTTATTATCAGAGAACAAACTGAAGGAGAATATTCTGCATTAGAGCATGAATCTGTCAAAGGAGTAGTAGAATGCTTGAAAATTGTAACTGCCACAAAAAGTCAGAGAATTGCGAAGTTTGCCTTCGATTATGCTGTAAAGAACAATCGCAAAAAGGTTACATGTGTTCATAAAGCTAACATAATGAAGCTCGGCGACGGGCTCTTTTTAAGGTCGTGTCAAGAAATTGCTAAACTGTATCCTAGGTATATTCTGCTAATTTCTTTATCATTTATTGCCTGTCTAAAGTATTTATAAACAATTTATTGTGAGATGTATTGTGTTTTTATACGTATATATATATATTTTCTGAGATAGAATTACGTTCGAGACGATGATCGTCGACAATTGCACCATGCAAATGGTTTCTAATCCGCACCAGTTTGATGTTATGGTAATGCCGAATTTATACGGAAATATCGTGGATAATCTTGCTTCTGGATTAGTTGGGGGTGCAGGAGTAGTAGCCGGTGCAAGTTACAGTGCTGAATGTGTAGTCTTTGAACCGGTAATATATTTTGGTTTTGTCTGTAATATGAATTATACTATAATTTATCTAGACTAAAAAAAGAAGAAAAGAGAAGAATTTTAATTAGTTTTATATATAAATTATAACATGTTATATATTTAAGACTTCACACAAAATTCACTTTCTTTGGTAGGGTGCAAGGCATACATATTCTGAAGCAGTCGGCAAGAATGTCGCGAATCCAACCGCGATGTTGTTGTGCGCGGTAAAGATGCTGAATCATGTGAATCTCAAACGATACGGCGAGCAGATTCGAGAGGCGTTAAATCGCGTTCTGAACGATGGGAAAGTGCTTACGAAAGATTTAGGTGGACAAAGCTCGACAACAGAATTCACTGCCGCCGTAATAAACAGTCTGCGCTAATGAGAAGACAACATAGGAGAACGTAGACTTTAATGTCGTAAACTCTTGTACTGAAATCACTTGCAATATATGAAAGATGACTGTATGAATTGTAGTGGTACGTCCGTTTTAGAATAATTTAAACAAGAGGTATGTTATATATAAAATATTAGAAGTTTCTCGTGACGTAACCTGCATCTTTATTCTGTAATTTTTAAGGCTGCTATTACATTCTCGCGTTTTCGTCCCAATTAAATCTTTGTTGTGAGAAGAAAACGCATTATAAATTACAGAATAAGAAAATAGTCATGCCTTATATTATTTAAAAACACGGAGAAATTTAAATTTTTCCGTTTAATTGTATAATAACAAAATGTACTGTATATAATAAATAAATCTATCTCGTGTGTACATAGATATATATAAGATAACAATTATTTTGCTTCGGTTCAAGCAAAATTACTAAAAGAAGCAATCAGTCTCAGTGAAAAAAAAAAAAATTGCTCTCTGAATCATAAATCATAACATAAGAAAACATGTATACCAACGAATATAAATATACCTATGGTGTAAATTTAAAAACATCAAAGTTTTCGTTTGCAGTGGATCTACACAGTTTTAAATAGAATCTGAAACACCACCGCCTCTTATTACCGCGCGACGTTCTCTTTTGTTGTTTTGCAGATTAACGTAAGGGATTATTTGAAGCTCTGAGCCACAAAGAAGTCAAGTTCTTCATTGGCGTAAGCTAGCGGTCCGAGATCTGACCCATATTTCGGCACGGTTACCGATAATGCCGACGTTCGTGTATTACAATATAATATGTTATATAATAGATCTTATAGATTGAATATCGAACTGCTCTCTACGAAGAAAAACGGCGTGGTAATAGAAGGCGGTCGGGGGAAAAAACTAACCGAGGTGGTGGGGGCATACACGCCATAAGATCTTACTTGAATGCGTGCCCCCACCACCTCGGTATTCTTGGTGCTAGCCGGCTCGATTTTTCATCACTGTTTTGGCTACGTTCTGACATTCACCGCCAGTATTAGAACTCTATAATATATGTCGCGTGAACTATAGATTTTCAGTACTGACAGTGAATAAAACGGAACGCAACCTTTATCTGTCTTTTCGTCTATATCAGCTGACTGAAAACGCGTGTATTACAAGTGTATATATGAAAAAGTTATTAAAAAAAAAAAAAGAAAATAAATAATTATTTACTCAATGGATTCCGAGAATTTTACTGTGGAACTTATACATCAAGACATTGTCAAAAATCATCTTCAAGTCAATGCTTTAATACAAGTAAGTATATATATTAAAGAAAGAAATGTGTTTACTGACATGATAATGTAAAACAAAATATCTTATGATTTATATTCTCTAAGAAAACAAAAATCACTAAAACATACTAATGCAACACAAATTCACCTATTTATCATAAAGGACATACTACAATGCAGTGGACCACTAGAAATGCTAGATGAACTCAATGCTGAGGGCAGAGCTAAAATAGCAAAATTAAAATCTTCTATAGAACGATTAGCATCAATTGCTGAAACTGAATCAAATAAAAAAACAAAAACTGAATTGTTATCTTCTGTAAGAAGTTATAAAGAACAGCTTAATACTTGTTTGGCAGCCTTTCGCAAAGCCAATGTTGTCAGTGCATGTGTCATTGATAAATTAGCGAGAGAAAATCTGTTTTCAATGCCTGAAGAACAGCAGAACGCTCTTCGTAGACGACGTGACAAACAGAGCTTAACAAACGCATCCAGCCAGACTACAGAAAAGTTGTTGAGCATATCGAGACATTTGGCAGAAACAACTCAGAGAAGTGCCAATACACTGGACACACTATGTATATACGCTATTTTATTATTTACAATGTATTGTATTTATGAGTAACAATTTAACTATGTTGTTTCAGTAACATTCTCAGATAAAGTCGGTAGTACCAAAGACGAGTTGGAACATCAACAGCAAATTATAGTACAGTCGGGAAAACTCTTAGGAAAATATGGAAGACGAGAAGTTACAGATAAAGTATTGATTGCTCTGGCGCTTATCTTTTTTCTCGTTGTAGTAGCTTATATTCTTCAAAAAAGACTATTCTGAATATACATATTAAGCGTTTAGAGTATCAAGCAATTGTAAATGTGATATAAGAAGTTTTATATTGTATAAAATAATGTGATATATATATACATATATATATATATATATGCTTTTTACAAGGTGAGAAAAGATAAAGACAGATGTTTTGTTAATATATTTTAATAATTTTGCGCAAGAGAAAAGTTATATACTTATTCATCTGTTAGGATTGATCTTATTCCATCAACCAAGTCTTATTAAATAAAAGTAACTGTTTGTATATAATATTATCCTGTAAAAAAAATAAAATTTATATGAAATATATTTCTCTTTCTTATCACACACACGATTTAATGTTAACTGTTATTAACAAAGTGTACTACTCGTAGCTCATACTTTTTTACAACCGCTTATAAACTCCTCTCTGGTTATTATGCCGTCTTTATTTGTATCTATCTTTTCAAAGAATTTATCCACTTGGCTGTTAATCGCAAATTGCATGCTGTGTGCATTTTGCATCTCGTAAATCGCAGATGTTATAGTCAACATCTCTCGTCTCGTGATGTGACCGTCTCTATTCAAATCGTAGAACCTGATAAACAGTAACGCTTCAGATAACGCTTTTTTTTGCTATTTTTATTATATTCAGTATTTATATCGATTTAAATTATATACAAAGAAGCGTCTTCATTTTTTAATTGGCTTTAATTTTCTCTTCTCTTACTAAACTTACTTTTTTTGTTTTAGGAAGAATGTGTAAAATATTGGTTGCAAGTCTCCATACGATTACAAATTAAATTACTTTTATATTTAAAAAAACCTCTAAATTGTATTAAAAAAAAAAAAGAAAACTCCTGAATGATGAATAGATAGCAGTGGTAGTAAAAGTGAGATAAATTCTCACCTAAATATCCAAGAGAGCTTTTGATCCACACTGCCGTTGATGATTAATGCTATGGTTTCAAGAAGATCGCTGAAGCTGATAATGCCGTCGTTGTCTCTATCGAAGCTGTTGAACACAATGTGCGCGTACATAGCCGAGTCACCTAGCGGGAACAGTTTAGCATATGCTGACTTTAAATCGCTGATCATTGCCCATCCTCTAGGACATAGTTGCTTGAAGCCACGATACAGTCTGCGTATCTTGTCCTTGGAGAAGCCAGTGCGCCAAGTTAGAGTGGAGAGTTGTTCAGGGAAAACGTACAGCGAATGTTTGTCATCTTCCTGAATGCTTTCTACAAAAATGTGATCAATTGTACAGTGATATATACAATACAACTACAATTATTGAAATATTTTAACGCAATTCTGTTTTATTATCGCGTGACGTACCGCTAATTTTTTGAATGTTTTCTTTCATTTTTTTCAGACTGCGTTGCATCTTCATTGACAAGTTGGAACGGCGAAGAGACTCGCAGTCGTCTCTGCTATCGTCACTTTCGTGATTTGACATTCGAAAGAGTTCAAAAAATACAAGAAACGTATTCATGTATTGATAAGGACAACTTTGGTGAATTTCGATAGCGATCAATGCTTTTTAGCGTGCGTCAAGACAAACTGACGCACGTGATGCAGCCGTCTGCAGTTTTAAGGAAGTCAGCAGTAGTCAAAATATTTAGACAATTTACCGCTGCATGTCTGCAAATCTCAACGAGAAGCGACGTACAAGCGCATATTTAGAATCCAGATAATTTTAAATTCGACGAACACTGACTCTGTCGGTTCATTTTTAACGATTAGTTTTTTTTAGAGTGTAATATTAATTTATGTCTTAGATTTTTATACATATTAATAACAAGGTGAATTATATTAATAATTTTTATAAAGAGTGTGTAAAGTTTTTGCAATTCTTTTCTTTTACAATCTATATAACCCAGTATTATGTGATCAAAGATATGATTGCTTGGTTTACTATAAGATCGCATGCAATGTGAATAAGATAAAAGAAGACTCTATATAAGTAAAGATTCCTTTTATGTAAGAACTGTAAACTCTAGGAATTTAGAAAAAAAAAAAAACAAAATCGCTACGTATTGAAGAAAACAAAAGTTTTTATTATTATCATGTTATTATTAAAAGTAATAATTAACATTTGTGCTTTGTAATAATTAACATTTGTCTTAATTATACATATAAATCCTTGTGAATTTATATGTATAATTTAGAAATTTCTTTCTTATTCAGAAATTTAGATAATCAAACATAATTGAAAGTGGTGCGAGATAATATACTAAAAATAACATATAAATGAACTATACATTCGGTCAAACTAAACTAAACAATTAAAGGTCAAAGAGCAATTAAGTTATGTCATATTGAATTTGCGTGTTCGGTTTTTGCGTGTCAGAAGTATGTCAAGTTCGCAAACAAGATAATTCGGTGCTGTCTTCAGTATCAGCGCAAGTCAGCATATCCTTGACACGATATTCAGATCTGGAGCAACTTCCAGTCAAGTGTGCTGGCAGCGTGAAAGAGATAAATAAGTACGCGTGAATGGAAATTGCGCACCTCGCAAATCAAAGCTTGTCGACTTGTACATACTATAACGTAATTTTTTTTTGTTTTTTGTTTGTTTGCAATCTCAAGAAAACGCAAGCTGCAAAATTCCCTTGCATTTTATATAATCGAACGCATGCAACATTTCATACTGGCAGCGACATATCACATACGCGCGATTATTTTATGTAAAATACCGGATTTGCAAGCATATATATGACCGAATGTAATTTATGAATCAAACACTAAATGTTAATCTAATTGCATATGTACAATTAGCCGTATGTTCTCCCGAACGCGCATTAGTATATTTTTCTAATTGATTAGTCAGAAGTTGTTTTATTTCTTTTTCTTTTTTTCTTTATTTTCATAACGTTACGTAAAAATGTGATTATAATAAAGTATAGAGCAGCTTACCAAGCAGCAGCTTACTAAGCAAATGAGTAAATGTATTAGAATAAGCATCTTATTATGCGTTTCCCCGCGAACGATATTTCTGCGTGGAATTTATACAAGCAAAAGAGTGAGTAAACGTTACGAACGTCGCATGTAAATCGACATAGATAATGGCCGAGACAATGAAAGAGGGCCTTCCCCAAGTTCAAAATCGCATAAACACGTGCGTCACTTTGTCAGCACGTGCAGAATTCTAAATTGAGGAAATAGTCGCGAAGAGACGAAGCTCATACCATATATATGAAATCTCTTCGACCATGAATGAAAACTCTAGAATGTATTCTGTGATATTTAAGCGCATATAGTTAATAGATTTAATTAGAGATTCCAGAATATGTAATGTAAAATTATAAAACAGATCTCACAAGTACACATAAAATACTACAATAAGATTACATAATTTTGTTAGAAAATTAACGTCGCTTACGCGACGAGAGATTCCTCGTATATAAAAAAGCGATGCGGATTCACCACTAACCGCATATTTTTCTGAGCGGTAGGGCGATAGAGACTGCGGCGGTATATAAAACAGCGGTAAGCATCCAGCATCTCTTCACTGCGGTACTGTACTCGTTGAGAGATTATAACTGTTTGCGATTAAGGTATAGAAACCGATAACATCCGCATTGTTGTACAACTAACATCTATTCGCGATTTTATAGTTAGTCATTCTTTATATAGTTGACTGTTGATTAGTGAAACAATACTGGAATGTCCAGGAAAGCGTCGTCGTCAGTCCTACGATTCAAGAAAGTGTGAAATTTGAAAGTCGCGATAAGAAAACGTCAAGTCTGTGACATTTTCATTATATAGTCTTTTGGTGCGTGAACTACATTGTTTCATCTACCTTAGCGCACTGCTGTATATGCTGCGATTGTTACAAACAATTGATGTAAAATCAGCGAACGTTAACTGCAATTAACAAAATTCTCATTTTCTTCATTTATACATGTATAAAATCTTTATATTCAGTATCTTTTCTTTTCTACTGCAAATATACAAGAACGGACTAATTGTAAGAATTTTAGTTTTCGCTTTTTTGCGCGTTTATTTTTGATCATGACAGTTTTTTAAAAACTTTGATAATTAAATGATTCTTCGCTTATAAATACATTACTAAAAAAAATTAAATTGTAACACAAACGATTATAAAGTATACTTACAAAAATGAGAAGCAATCTTTCTTTTTCTTTCAGATCGACACACAAAAAGATTGTTATAAAAATCAGCGTTTCCAGAAGATGCGATTAAAATGAAGCAAATATTCTTCCTAATGTTGTTCTTGGTCAGTTCTGTTCTTTGCGCACCTTGGCTCGATCTGTGGTTTCCCCAGCAATCCTCATATGATAGTCGAGAGACTGGATATCATGCAAGCAAGGAGAACAGTTCGTATCGACAATACCGTCAAGGCAGAGGCGGTAAGGAACGCTGGAAGCAGATCTGTAGGACAATAAATCCTGATCCGTACGCGTTTGCAGGACGCGTTCCATATCCTGCTGCGCCTATCTGTCCTTGGTAAAAAAATTAATTTCTGGTCGAACTTACAATTGTGCCAAATTCACACAGCACATATGTTAATCGTTAAAAATATGAATTTATTGTAACAATGTAGCTTCAGACAATATACGTCCACTGATTACGAGTATTTCAGTCGGTGTGTGTGAATGTACATGTGTGTTACGGTGAAACAGTACTCTCTATCACGCAACTATAGCATATATAAATAACTATATAGTATATATAAATATTTGCGACAGACTACTTACTGTACACATTCATCATATAAAGTACGAAGCAAAGAAATAATAATTGCCTGCATATCCTAGTTTTCGTACACGAATCATATTTATGCAAAATTTTAAATCTGTCATATTTATCTGTGATAGCAATACTTTTAACGCTCTCTCTCTCTCTTTCTCTCTTTTCCTCTCTTTCTTACATACATCTCTCTTACGTACAAAAATAAATTATACACACTCTTTTATGTAATAATGAGTGTACGTTCGGTGTTTTTTTTAAGAAATGCGCGCATCTCTACAGCAAAATCGTAAAATTACCAGTAGTCTTTAAATATTATATATATTACATGGTCTATATACACACACGCACATAGTCTATATATACATACATACATACACACACGTATGTACATACAATCCAAAATCACAGAGTTAGTATAGCACAGCAATGTTGCGCATACGTCGATGTTTATGATTTGAGAAAGTGATAAGAGCAATCCTAACATTACTCAAGTAAATTGAACAATACAAATGTACGTAGAAATACAAATATACCTGAATTTTCTAAAGCTTATATTTAAATTATATGCCTCCTCTTTCGTTTATCTACATTATATGTAAAAGTTAAAATTCCGAGAATAAAAGTTATAAATAATCTCTGAATAGATCAATTTTTGATTTATGAAGTTAACTAAATAGTGGAATGAATATATGATACTATATCGCATAACTTTCCATGAATCTTGATATTAATTCCGATAATCACGGAGTTGTTAATAATGAAATAAGAGTAAGTAATCTTACCAGAACAAAATTTCGCGGTATTTATGCCGCTATCACAATTGTCTTATCTATTTCTATAAATAAACTATTCTATAAACTTGTCCGTGACATCGACAGACAATTGTATTGCCCGGACTGATTCTAAAATACATATTCCCTAAAAACATATTCCTTACTTAGATCACGAGTTTTATGAAGCAGATAAAACACAGACAAAACCGACAGCTACCAGAGCATGTTAACAAACTGACAATAAATTTTTAATTCAACTGGATTATACTGGATTCTTGCCTGCATATGATCTGTTAGCGAATCGACAGTCTTTGTTAATTTCAATTGAGATTGTTGCGACAAATATTTCCAAATGTCTCGGTAGCCTTCGAATCGATAAAGCTTTCACTTACAAAGAGAGTGATCCAGATGCAAATTCTGATCAAGGAGATATTTTTCACAACAATCTTATCAAAAGTTTATTTTTACGGAAAAAAATCCGATATTGAACTGCTAAAATCTCTTGTAGCTAAAAACTTAGAAATAATGTTTAAAAGAGAGAAAAACAATCATTTCCAAACTTGTATAAGACCGTCCGTACTGCCAGTAAGAATACACATGTTTGACATGGCAACGGCAGATATTGTGTCATGTTGGCCAGAAGGCGGAGTTTCGGGGCCGCTTTCTTCCAAATTTCTTCCTCTCACGTCACTTCCGGATGGATTAGAACCGTCGTCTATCGACACTTCCTGCACAACGTTTGTGCCATCTATCAAACGTAAACTGCCGACAGAAAAGCAACATTTTACGTTACGATTGTAACAATAAAAACTATGAACACTAAATGATTAATTTTGATGATTATAACTTTGAATGAATAAATTATTTACTCGTATGCTAACGAATTTGGCGTGAGGATATCGTTAGCAGCGGGAAGAGCGACATAAGACGCGGTAGGCCTACTTAAATCCCAAAACCGTAATCGCATATCGGTTCCACCAGCTAGAAGAAAGCCTGAACAATCGATACATCCAGCATACATTGCACATACGCTGTGACCACTCTGAGTACGGCTTAATGGCGGAGCATTTGACGCCCACAACACCAATTGCCGATGATCTGTCTCCAGATTCCACATAGAGATTTCGTTGTTACCCTGGACTGACGAGATTATCCAGGAATTCTCTATTGGATGAGTGATCACTTTTCGCACTCTGGCACCTATGACAGAAATAACAACAATAATGTTAGAAACTTTGTAATTAAACAATAATACATTACTTAAATATTTTAGACAATAATCTACCTGCTGGATGCTTGATATTTGTTATTGGCAATTGAAATCTCAAATCCCAACATGTGTGAACACCCGAGCTCGTACCGAGAGTCAACCACTGTTGTTGGCTGTTTACACAGAACGATGTGATAACTCCGTGTTTTACGTCATTTTCCAGACGCCATGTTATCCCAGGACAACGCAAGTCCCAACCTACCAGATATCCGTACAAGGAGGCGTATACGAGAACCGACTGCGAACCAGAATCTAAATAGTGAAGATCGACGACATATCCTTCTTCCTGTTAATTTAATAATCGTGGCACATTTATTTGAAATTTTTTTATTTAAAATTATTGTTGTGTTATTATAAAATCAATCTTTTGTCACCTCCAGATCTAATTGACGAGTGCCAATCAAACTCATTTTACTGGAGTTTGGTTCGATTCGAAGTATAAACACAGTTCCGGATTCGCTCGCTGAACTGGCTAAAGATTGTCCTTGATCGCACACGGTTAAACCAACCAATGGACCTCCTCTGTGCAAATATGTTTGCCTGTTGACAACGCAAAATAAAAAAGTGAAAATATATGTATATAACGTAATATATACATGTGTGGACAATAACGTACGAAAATTAAATAATTATCCTAAAATAAAGTATACCTAGAACGATTGGCAATATTTCGTCCTTCCATCTTGCTGGCATCCCAAATTTTAATGCATCCGTCGGATGAACTACTCGCAAATAGACTAGTATCTGGTATGGAAACCAATCTATTCACTGCAGCTCTATGTTCATGAAGATGCGCGACTGGAATTCCCCGAGGTCTCCAATCCTTCGGTAGTGACGTGGAGCCTTTTAGTCAACATCAATAATGAGTAAACTATATCACGATAATCCTGTGACATAGCAGATTTTTTGCAAATATGTTTGCGAAGAGTCAATTTTACTTACCAGCTTCGCAGACAATATTAGTGGCCCAACGCTTTGCCCTTAATATTGCTGCGTGTTGCTCTTGCTTTCGACATGTTAAATGCCGCACTTCTAATCGACATGGGGCGCACCTATCTGCAAAACCAACAATGAGTTTTAATTATATTTTTACAGAAATTTTCTTGATAAAAAATTTCCAAATTAATTAACAATTATTTGTATATTTTATAATTTTGCTTACATTGTATATAAGACCGTTCGTGAAGCGAATGGTCATTCATAAAAGAATTTATACTAGTCACATCCGACAAGCAATGATGAGGAGATAAATGAATGTCCCCGCTGTGTATACTTTGACTAGGGCTGTTACTGCTTCCGGTCATATCCGACATTTTAACGATAGCATGCTATTACACAATGTACACATATAACATATTAATTATTACCAATTAAAACAAACTACGGAAAAAGTAAAATTTTTGAACAACTAGACTGTTTTAATACCTGAACGTTGTCTTGAGCCGCAAACATCGCGCGCCATTCTTGATTCATTGTTGCGTATGTGCCCACGGTTTCCGATGTTCTTCGATCTAATCTTTTAAAGGGTGGCAGAGCTAAGTCTCCTTTAGTATCGGGATATAATACGACGACATGATGTCTTATTCTGTCTTTCATCGGACTTAATTCCAATTTGCCGTCTGCGGATTTGATAGCGTTTTGCTTTGAGTCCGCGGAATTACGATACTTATTGATCTTCATCAAATGTGGTTTCATGATCAACAATTGATTCTCAACCGTCTCGGTCATAGATTCCGAACTCAATCGTCTAAATAACTAAAGACAAACTGCTTGAAGGTTTTGTATTTCTCATGAAAATATTATTGTTAAAAGAAAAATTTAGTTATTATTAAAAAATATATATCCATCCATATATATGCTATTAATTAAAACACGTCACTGATCAATATTACTTACGTTTCTTAAAGAAATACTCATATCATTATATTGTGACAATACTACGCCTGTCACAGCTTTTGCTCTAGCTGCCTGTCTTTGTTCGAGTATTTGGAATAACTCTTCCACATCATTGTACTTCAATATGGAATCATATACTATTCTGGATATAGGAGGTACAAGAGCCTCTAGCAATAGGAACTCTTTGTTTATCTGAATCAGCGAGTGTTTCAGGTACGGTTGAAGAATTGTCTGTACTTTACACTGGATATCTACTTCGCTTAAAATTCTTGCTGCCGCGGACACAAAGCCGACAGTTGCATGACGTATCCACAGATTCGGATGGACCTACAAAAAACAAAAAAAATTGAATGTGAATATTGTAAAAGTTTGTCGGCAAAAAGTATATTTATAAAAGTGAATTCACATAAGAAAACACTGTGTTAGAGAAAAAAAGCACATCAGTGAGAATTATCATATCTCATATACTTAATATCGACTTATCAATATGTATAATGTAAGTATGAGAACATACCAGGAACACCATAGTTTCCGATAACAGCTGATAAAGAGCAGATTTATGAAGTAAACCTAATTCTGTAAGAGTCGCCATAGCGTTTATGGCTTCTCTGGTTACAAATTCCTCGGGATCAGAGAGACCTTGTTGCAGAAGCGGCATTAATATAGGACTACTATGCCAACCAACATATGCAGCCACACCAACTATACATTTAAAGAAGGAACTTCTTAATTCCTTATCCTCTTTGTCATTTAAAAATGTAATAACATGACTGAGCAGAATATCGTTGGCTTTCTGCTTTCCAAAGAACACGCACAATTTATTTATTCCATTTTCCATTAAAGTTTGTTTCACTAAGTTGTGAGAATCCGTTAACAATGTAGAGACTGATTGCTGAACCTAAAATGAAATCATCAAGTGTTTTAGCTATTTCCAAAACAAAAAATGTTATGTTTATTTATACATGTGTATAATGTTATAAATTATCACAAATTTGTACCATTTCGTGCAAGGTTTGCAGCTCACTGTCATAACTGGGTTTTGGTCCCTCTTTGTTACCAGAGTTAGAAAGATGAGCATTCTCTAAATAACGTAGAGCAATATGCGCCAAATGCGCGATGTTCTGTGCGTATGCTGCTCTGACAATAACTGCCTCGTCTTGAGTTGGTATATGCGCTAAACCTGGTAGGATATACTCAGGGAATATATTCACATCTGAAGGTGGTATCGATTTCACAAGATGCAAACAATTTGTTAGAGTATGTATTGCCGATACTCTTACTCGCGGTGCCGGATCGTGAACCAGATGGAACTACATAAGAAATTATAAAATACATAAGTACAATGTACAACATACATAATATA
The DNA here is from genome assembly GCA_014825455.1 of Pseudomyrmex pallidus. Taxonomy (NCBI): domain Eukaryota; kingdom Metazoa; phylum Arthropoda; class Insecta; order Hymenoptera; family Formicidae; genus Pseudomyrmex; species Pseudomyrmex pallidus. The sequence goes on along the minus strand of QVNV01021998.1, from coordinate 2,267 downwards.
CAAATTATATTAACAATATTTAGTTTATTTAAAAAATCCATAAACATCTTTTAGCATTTATTTTAATACACACTCTAATTCACATTTTTTTAAATATTGAATTTGTAGATAGAAGACTTACAATATAAGGTAATATTCTATCCAGAATAGTCTCGTCAGAGACATTCTTAGCTAGTTCCAGCAATATTTCTAAACTATGTAGTTTAGATTGCAAATGGTGCAGTCCTCTTATACAAGATGTGACGAGTTGAGTTATAATAACGAGTCCTTCTAGAGTTTCTGTCGAAGTAGAAACTGGTTTCTTGGATTCTACGTTGCATATTTGTTTGTGATCTTCGGACTTAATTTCCTGTTCTGTTTCCACTTGAATATCACTGCCAACATCTTGCGACGTGCTTCTCGTATCGATTTGATTCAAATCGGTTTTGTCAGAGCTTTGATCACTGTCGACTTCAACCATGGTGTTCTCCTCGCTGTGACCAGAATCATCTTTCATTGATTCAACATTACTTTCGCCCTGAGCTGCTTTTGCAACTTCCATGGATTTTGGTTCGCTCGTTTTTATTCGTTCATTTTCATCTGCTAATATATTTATGATATTGCCAATGTCCTTCTTTAATCTACCTATCTTCTCATCCGGTGATAAAATTGGAGCAGCAGAGAAAATAAGCATATAAGACTGCAGAAAAGAGTAAAAGTATTCTGGGAAGATAATGCCGCGAGCTTGAGCTAGATAAATCTCTGCACTTTTTCTGTTAGTAGGATTTCTTTCCAACATCGAGGCGAGAAGTTCTCGAATTCCTGGATCGTCTATATTGTCCAAGTGTTTGCTCACAGAATATTCATTATTCCTGTATGCTAAATTATAATGTGATTTTTAACATTATACATTTAACATTATACATTTTCTAGCACACATCTACACTTAATCAAATTAAACAATATATCTACCCAAGAGCTGTGAAAAATCAAATGGTGGATGCCCCTCATTATACAATTCTGTTAAAGCACATCCTGCAGAAAAAATATCCATCATTGAATGTAGATCACCTGTTTTCACTTCTTGTTCAGGTAATAACAATGTATTGCTCAATTCTGAGGATAGTGTTTTCACAAATCGTTCGGGTGCTATATAACATGTTCTAAAAATATTAACCACACAGTAGGAATAATAATTTTTATTATCTTATATTATCTTATATTATTATATTTACTCTTAATGCTAGAGAAATCTATTTTTTTTTGTAAAAAAAAAATTTTAATAACACTAAGTGACTTTTACCTTCTCCTCGAAGTATCAAAAAAGTATGAAAAATCTGCAGGATTATCTTCTGGCAAATATGTTGGTTTAAAACTGGCAAAATCTGTGAGTAATACCCAGTTCCAGCTAGTTATCATAATATTCTCCAGTTTTATATCACCATGACAAACTCCAAACTGTAAAATTACAAAAAAATACAGGATAAATTAAATCAAAAAATAAAATTTTGAGAGCTATACCACTGTGTAAATGCAAAAATATACTTTTAACATGTAAATTAATACAAATAGGAAACCCAAATTAAATAACAATTCTAAAATATACATCCAACATACAAGGTCCTGTTTCTTGATTTAGTTTATACTTAATAGAACTGTATCTTTTTTTGACAATATGGATAATTTAAACAGCTGTTTGCACAAGTATTTAAATCTATTTTGACATTTGTTACTGTACCTTATGAGCTTGATGAAGAGCATATAAAACTTGAAAAGTGATCCACTTTTTTTCAATGCTTGTTAAAAAGGGTCTAGTGCTGATCCTGTCATAAAGGGAGTATTTGACATATTCTCGCATTATTGAACCTGCTTTTTCTGTGAGCTAATTTAAAAAACACACAATTAATTCTAAATAAGCCATATATAATTTTATTTGATATATAAATATTCTGATGCTTACAATCATTCGCTGAAAAGGTAGACAGTTTACAGCTGAAGCTAGCTTTGACCTAATTTCTTCTAATTTGTCTTTGTAGGCTGATAATGGCAATGTTGGATCATGAATTGCAAATACTTTTACAACTATCAAGCCTTCTTGGCTTCGAGCCCTAGCTACTTTAAAAAATCTAGTGCTTCCTAAACTGTAAATAACAAAACAAATTAACAACAATTTACAACTATATTGAAAAAAAAATTATGTATCTTTATTTAAATATCACTCTTCTTACTTTTATATATATATATATATATATATATATATATATATATATATATATATATATATATTA
>QVNV01021997.1:0-27728 GCA_014825455.1 Pseudomyrmex pallidus | reverse complement strand
CTCTGTTCTCCGTCTGGGAGTTCGTTACTTAAATTATTTCTTATAAAACTAGTTATTACGTGAGGCGTAGTACGTATAATGCGCACAAACGAGTCGCACACTGAATTTAAATTAATGAACTTTTAATCTCGCTCGTGAATTCGCGCGCCTCGGGAAATTTATGGATGTATCAAGTAACAATGGGGAAAGATGAAACGCGAGATGAAAATCTACTCCGTTGGAGAAGACGCGCGCGCTGTTGTGTAAAATTTTATTTCGGCAAGGGCAAAACACGCACACGCGTTACTGTATACATTCTTGAAAATGTATTATAGACATTTCTACGAGCTTTCGTAAAATGATAAAGTCCGCCGCGGATTCGTTATCGGACGAGATGTGTAACGAGCGGAACAGTCTCGCACTCTTGCGATTTTAAACCGAGAAAACGCTGCGATATCTCCGCGGGTGGTTTAAGAGCAGATAATGAACACCCAAGAGAAAGAGAGAGAGAGAGAGAGGCAAGGTGAACAAGCAAATTAGTTGGGGGCGACGACTCGACCTCCGCAATCCGCGCGTACTCTCTAATTACGAATCTTTTAAAGTTTTTCCGCGCGTTGCGTCGTAATTTTGAACGCGCTTGCGCACACACGCGCGGCTTCTTCTACCACAGCAGCACACGCGTCTTCGAATTGTGCGCTGTAACCGTCGATCATATCTCGATGACACTTCCGCTCATGCAAATATCACCGCGCTGATTTGAATTGGGTTGTTAGCGGGCTTAAATATTCTTCCGCGCAATTTTCTCGACAGCTTGATTAATTGAAGTGGAATAATTAATCTTTGGGTTACCTTATTAATCACGAGAGAAAGAGAGAGGAGCGCGTCACTTCACAAACGTCATCGTGCTTGGCGACTTTCCTCCGCGTCTGTTTTGTGGCGTTTGATATGTACTTTCCATTATTGTTATACGTTCTTTGACAGTCTATTAAAGAATATTAATTTGCTGCAGTCTACCTTGTAAGTCTACCTTTAAATGAGAAGTGTGTATTAAAATACGAGATCTCTAAGGAAGATTGTCTCGGTTCTGAAAGATCGGAAGCTTAAGATTATTACTTCGCCTGGTTTAGCATTTAATAATATCTTGTGCGAAAATTTAAATTTTATATAAAAAAAGTTTCTTATGTACGTGTTACTTAATCTCGCGTATATACTCCGAGTGTGCGTCAATAAGCGAATACCGCGCGTAAATACATATACCACAGATAAGATGGAAATTGTGTATGGCGGCGGAATGCTAAGTAGTTTGATGCACGAACGGAGTTTCCATTGTGATGGAATAACTGTCTATTTATCAGCAGCGAGCGCGCAGACGGTTTGAAGTTCATGCGGGGTTCGACACTTCGCCGGCACTGCCGGCAATTAATTAACATCGCGAGTGGCTGATTAACATATTATCGCCGTAAGACAGACGGTGTGTTGCAGAGGCTCGAGAGACAAAGAGAAGAAGAGAGACAAGGAGAGAGAGAAAGAGAAGGAAATGTAAGGAGGAAGAGGAGAAGGAGAGGAAATGGGAGACTGCGCATGAAGATTGCGTGGTTTGAAATTCGCGTGAGAGAAGAAGGGGATTGAATGACGAGATCCCGGACTTGTTCAAACGAACAACAGCGGCGGAAGGGAAGAAAGGGAAATGCGAAGTTGACTGGATGGGAGAAAGATAGGCGACGACGAGTGGAAAGGGATGGAGGTCCTAGAGCATCCCTCCGAGCACGTTCGACTATTAACCCCGTCGAGATTCGGAAAGGCTCCGACGACTGAAACCACCACGTCTCCACTTGCGACCCCCTTCTAGGACGTCTGAACGAGACTTCTAGCCAGGCGCAGTGTCTCTCTGTAACAAGGGAGCGAATTCAACTCTCGAGCTCGACGACAGACGGTACCCCTCAAATCTTCTGCACGGCCGCGCTCTTCTTTGTTTCACCGTGTGTATTGTATCCCGGTCTCTTTTTCACGCTTCGAAGAATCGCAAAGATAACCGATAGAAGTAATTATTAAACGAACAACTTTGATTTTCTCTTCTAACTAATTTTTAGTTGAATAAAAATGCATATATGTTCTTGATTTATTTTGCTTGTACAGAGCGGGAAGTGTTTTTGAAACATCTTATAGTATTTGTATACACACACCTGCATGTATATACGTTGTATTAATAAGATTTTAAGAGCAAGTTGTGCTAATTTTGCTTGTACATCCTCTTAATTAAAAAGAGCTGCACTTAATATTACTTAAAATAATTTAACATCAAGCTCGAGATGGCTTTCCTCGCGAAAGAATCGCCGGCTTGTTTCTCTTTCTTTCGCGTTAGCCGCAGAGAGCGATAGTGTCGGCATGATTAAAACAAAATCGTCGTCGCGTTATTACCGGGTACCGCGTTTTCCGACGAATTGCAACGGAGATTCGCGGAGGAAATTCCGCGCCTCCGGCTAGACGAGGAGACTTGTGTGATTTATCGCGAACGTAATAACAGACGATACTGTTCGTTCGTTTTAATGTCGTCGCGTTTCACTTTGCGGAATCCCTTTAAAGAATTAATGATATAAATATTACAAGATGAAAATAATGTGACGATGGTAAATTTTGTAAAAATCTGCTTCTTCTACAAACTTCTTTTTCACGATGTGTGAATAAATAATATTTTTGACACAGATTAGAAATGTCAGTTTTGATATTTCCACTATTATTATATAATGTAATAAAGCGATAGTGTCGATATTTTGAATTCGATACAGATTTGTTCTCACAAACAAGGTTAACGATATTTTATGAAAGTCGCGCTACATAATGAACATTTCGTGGAGTTTATTAAAAAATATTGTTCCAGTTTGTGTGTACATTAACTTAGATTTGTTACTTCAATATTTGATTTATACGACACTTTCGCAAAACAGCGTAATTACGAAACTCGGAAAGTTTGTTGGATAGCAAACTGAGTACAGCATATATATATTTATATATATATATAAATTTTGTTACGCGATGGTGGGACGATTAGCGTGTCGTGTCGTTTCATTTTAAACGTCTCATTCTATTGGTATTTTAATTTTCGGCTGACATGTAACACATAAGTACACTTCGCGATAAATACTTTTAATTAAATTTAATGGCGATGCAGCGTGCATTAATGTAAACGACTTAACGAGATTGCGTAAGCAACGTGTGTCTACATGTGAATTCTCTCTTTCTCTCTGTTGTGAATAATGGATACTACAATTATCGTCCGTTATATTTTAGAATTTAAAATCTTGCGTTAAAGTCGACGCTGAAATGTTAATTGTTAGTTGCATTATTTTCGTGTAAACAAGTTTCATTTTTTTTCATGATTCTTCTTTCTTTTATAATCTTTAATGTTTTTTTTCATTACGTACTTTGCTTTTATCAACGCGTGAGGCGAACATTATCGTTTGTTCAGTTGGCGAAACAAACTCCGGAAAACAATTAACGAGCGTATAACTCGACAATAGTCAGACGGACGGGCGTGGACGCGAAGGGTGTACCAGAAAGCTTGCTTGTCGATCGCGACGCACAATAGGGGACGCGCGAACGACGGGGTATAATATTTCCCCGTAGAAGGTCATTACAGAATCGCGCGCGCCATTGCAATACCTATATTTCAGACTTAGCGCGTTATGATCCCGCGAAACGTGTCACATACATCGTGGATACCGATACACACGGGGTACGGAGCATTTGCAACTGCATGTTATTACACTGCGCACGTATTTGCGCGCGCATTACAGTATAGATCCGTATATAGAACATTAAGCTCTCAACGGGATAAGAAAAGTCTTTGATCATCAAGGTATTAGTATAATCTTTGAATTATTATATATAAATTATATAGAGAACCAAGAGAAACTAAATATGAGATGGTGTTGTTACTGAAATCTCTTGATAGACGTCTGTGTCTATGTTTGTGTGATAGATATGATAAAGTAGCGCATGAAAAAAATAGAGAAAACAAAGGAAAAAATATATTTGTGAATTAATTATTAACTATCGTATATATATATAGTCTTTTTGGCGCACTGCGTCTTTCCATACTGTTTTGTTAGGTAATTTCGCAGAGACCATCTAAAGTGATACTTTATACGCGACCGATAGCGCACCTGGTCGAAGCACGTATCGAGGACGTCGGTTCTCGTCGAAGGAGGGAGATGGATAGAGCGGATTCTGATAGAGCACGCAAGAGGATGGCGGAGTGAGATAGACACACAGAGAGAGAGAGAGAGAGAGAGAGAGAGAGAGAGAGAGACCGGGATAGAGACCGAGGGATGTCGGGTCGCCATAGGGGTTGCAGTATGTAGGCTAGTTGGTAAAGGCAAACGCGAACAATTTGGCGTAATAATCCGATAACTGATAATATTGGCAATTTGGTCGGGGACTAAACGGATCGCGCGGAGTGTCGCTGCGTGCGTTATCTCGATTATTGTTATTGTCTATGATCGTTAGACAAGGAAGGGATTTTCATCGGCCGGCATAAACAAGCATTCGTCTCCGGATATTTCGGTTTCGTTCGCGAGCATGTTAAATTCAATGTTACTTGTGCAAAAAAAATTATCATCACGTTTATTTTACCGCACAATACACTACAATTGCGTGAACGGTATCACTGATGATCGCGCGAACATCTTATTCGCGTGTAATTTATTGCGCTCATGCGTGTTGCATGAAATTCGATAATCAACTCGAGTTTATCACTTCGAGAGATACGACGTGCGAGGTACGAAAACTAAATGAAATTGCTGAATCAGCAATAATGAGAACTGCTTTCGTCGGAGGGAGGAGAACTGAATTGGCTGGCGATAACGACCGTGTCGATATACATTTGGTCGATAATTTGCCCGGAAACATTAGATATGCAAGTAGGTTACTTGTGTATCGAGGACACGTGTCGCAATTTTCTTTTATTACGTTCAAAAGTCGTGGCTTTTAAATTGTATTTACAATTGCTCAATTATAGAAACGTATATCCACACCCACATGCGCGCGATTATGTGTCAGGTCACACGGAATTATAAATAACGTTAAAAAAAATAAAAAAATAAATAAAAAATGTAAACGCAGAAAGTGGCAAACCAGAGGCTGTGAAGCTGATTTGAATTCGGTGCTTAAATGCAAAATCTGCGTAATGCAAATGCGAATTGTCGGTTCGCGGTGGAGTCAATCGGATCGGGAAAATTAACGAAACTGATTGATCGACGGGCGAAGACCGGGGATCCGCTTTGTCGGAGGGTGGAAATCGCATTCCGTAACATCCCGGTTGTACATCGTCCTCTCTTCGTCCCCTCTCTCCCTTCCGAGTGTCTGTCCGTCACGCGGCCGGCGAAACGGACCACGAGCGCGCGATCATCTCGAGGAATCTCGGGGTCTTGACGAGCGGCGAGACGTGCCTCCAAAGTTCGCCGGAAGTGGTTTCCAGGGAGTGATTGATTTCCCACATCGAATCGCGTCGGAGCGCTAGCTCCGACCGTCAGATGCGGTAAATTCGGTCTCGGACTTTGAGATTCTGCGGATTGCTCGAAAAGAAAATGCGTCGAATGCGTCGTTTCAAAAGCGATTCGAATAATTAATCGTGTTACGTTCATTAATCAGTAATGACCCGGCGTTGCCGCGCGGAACAAGATGTGTGGACAAGAGTGTAACGATAACTTTGAAGCGTGTAATTTTGAACTTTGTTATCGAAACAACAAAAGAGTACGTTAAACTATTGATGGACATGTGTGTGTATGTACATTCGATAGTTTTCACAAAGTTTGACGAATATGTGAGTTACACAGAAATGTCTATGTGTGCGCGAGGTAAAATCTCATTAAAACAAAAGTCCGTCGACCGACGTCAAAGCAAGTCTTTTGATGTTGCGTCGCATCGAGCTTGTTTTATTTCCGCGGAAGTGTTTGTACGAATGTATTATATCATCGAATGTTAAAAAAAAAAAAAAAAAAACGGCAGCAAGCACAAATGCGTTTGTCATTTTGCAACGGTAATCCCATAGTCTGGATTTAGTCATTAAAAGTAGTTCTATATGCAAGAGACACTAATGAAGTTTAATAACTATTATTAAACTTTACCGTCAGAGAGAAAAGAGTTGATTAAATTTCTAGTTTATTAAAAAATCAATATGTTAGTTTTTCAATTTATTTAACCGCCTGCCAAATATACGGCGACAGTATTACACAAACGGTTTTAATTTTTCAGAATCGCGGAGTATAGAAATAATTTCTTGTTTTTTTTCTTTTTTTAATTTGAGTAATTCTCTAATTTCGATAAATTTTAAAAGTACGTGAAATTTTTAGCGTTTACATTAAAAATTAAATAATAAAAATTGCAGGAAAAATGAGACTTAATAGGATACTGATCGGAGAGAGCACGTCTCGACGGCGATAAATTTCTATTTGAGAAACGTTATACTTCTCTAACATGTTCAATCGTCAACTAAATATAAATAATACTTACTTGATTAAGAAAACTGTGATTCGCAAGTTGTAATTAGTTCATCGAATAACCATTTCGGAGTATCAATTCTTTTGCGTGCGCGTCGCTTATCACGGAACAAGAGAGTAGTAGCAGGTAGCGATGCTCCCGTCGGCCGATTCTTCACCTGGCGCAGGCGCGCCGCTCCCGCCCTCTTCGCTCTGCCCGAACTACCCCCGCGAGAGAGGACCGACGGAGACGGCGGACTCGTTCGACGAAGACGAGTCGAGTTTCGGATGTGGGGTCGACTGACAGCCGAACCGCGCTTCAGTCGGCCGGCGAACTCGCGTGCCGAGCCTTCGCGTTCGCTGACGTTCTTCTCTTTCTCTCGTCGCGTCCGCCCTTCGTCCGCATCCGGTTTACTCGCGTAACGACGCGCGTTTAACGCGTTTGGCGAGGACGTCGGCTTCGTCGTCGATCTTTTTCACACGCGATCTCTCGCGAGAAGAGTCCGACGCCACGCCACTCGAGAGATGAAGTTGCCGAGACAGGATCCGTCTTGAAGCTGGAATATTGACAGAGAAACGCGCTTGGGAGAGAAAATTGGGATGTCTCCTCGTCGCGATACGAGTGCTCGACGAGGATTCTCGCGGTATCGGATGACTTGACTCCGAAACTCGCAGCGTGAATAGTGCTCCAAGTGGAATTTTCGAGGAAGTGAGGGTGTGCAGTGCGCGCGATGTTTGGCACGTCGGGTGATACTTCGAAAAACACTTCCAAGAACCCGCCCGGCAAACAGGCAGGTGAATCGACTGTAAAGTGTTTCCCCAAAGAGCGTTTTTTGTTACTCAAATCGGAGTTGAACATTACTGAAGATCGATTATAAATCGAATTAGAGAGAGTAAAAATTACCTCTTACCTAGACGACATTCGCGTGCGTTTGAGTGTGTGAGAATCAAGTGTTGCCGAAAAGAGTATCATGGGAAAAACTCGTGTGTGAGATCCTTCGCTCAAAGGACTTCGAAAGAAAAAACAAACAGTATCGACAATCCAGAAAAGTATCGCGTTGCCACGAAATTAGCGAGATCTCAATCGTGCGTGACGAAGTCGTTCGCGAAAACATATCAGTGACTGAGGAAATATTAGTGAAACGGTACATATCGCGCGTATCTTCCGGAAACATATCAATTGACTCAAGAAATCGACACTCGGGTAACAAACGTGAAATTTCTCTCGAGTAGGAACTCGTCGGATCGAATTTCTTTCTCCAGACACGCATCGTGCGCGACGAACGTGGTGTTCTTCGACATATCCTCCCGCGAATCGCTCTCTTTACAAGCGAGCAACATATCCATTACCGTCGCGAGAAATATAATATATATATAGCGGGCGCGCGGCCCGAGTCTCGCGAGCTTTACGTATGCGGGATCGATAGTCAGGTCGCGATAGCCATCGTTTTCCAGCGACCTGCATTGTTTCACTGGCTGGAAAAACGCGTCTCTCGCGTTCGCGGGTTCGCGACTGACGCGCGCGACCCGTTAGCGAAGTAGTAGAAGCGCGCATTAGTCCGCCATAGGTTCGGCAGAGACGAGACCTCGTCGCGCGATGAGACCTCGTCGATAAGTGGATCGTCGACGACGATGATTTGTACTTTTTGATAAACGGGCGCGCATTACACCGCAAGGAGGTGCATTATCGATCGGAATTCAATCTTTGCCTCCTCCTCCTCTTCCTCCTCCTCTTCCTCCCGGCCCCCTGAGTGAAGTGGGCGAAAACGTTCGAAAACGGGAAACTGCGAACATCGAAGCTCGTTAATTAAAGGCCGACGGGAGTCGTTGACGACGAGGAGCGGAACCTGCCAGGTAAATATTTTTTAAAGCCACATGGCGAGATCGCAATTTCACGCAGCACCATTTTTCCGCTTCCTTCTTCGCCCGTTTGCTCGCCTACCCGCCTGCCTTCCGTCACGACGGAAGTTTTTCGGCTGGGCGTGCGAAGGAAAAATTTCATTTTATTTTATTTTATTTTATTTTATTTTATTATTTTGAACGACGAAACGGAGGGTTGCGGACCTCTCCGTTATTCATGTTGTGTTCTGTCCTTCATCGTGCATGCGGATCGTATCGAAATTCTTTCGTGTACTTTTACACGAAGGATACTCCGGACAAGACATTTCGCAAGGGTGAAAACGGAGCGAGAGAGAGAGAGAGAGAGAGAGAAAGAGAGAAGGAGGAGGGGGCGATGGACAAAGATAGAAAATCCCTTCGTTCTCTTCCGCGAATTTCCAACGATGTACCTTTACGGTTTTCGTGATCGTTTTGCTTCACGCGAAATTGGATTATCGACCTACCGTATATAATAGTTCTCCGGCATACCCTTGTCCTCCGAGGAAAAGGACACGTGTTCGGTGGATCGTCCACCTTTCAATTACGCTTTTCCATCAACTTTGCTAAATGTGTCACGAAAAAATCAGATTTTATGACGCAAAAACCGAAACGCAAGCAGTTACGTTTTGTCAAACACAATTACGCGGGTTTCTAATTATATTTGTGTGAAATAGAAACTCTCGAAGCTGTGCGGACTTACCGGAAATGTGGAATAAATACTACTTGGTTCGTTTTATTCAATGGCTGAAATTAATTCCATCAATTGATAACACTTTAAATTTATACCGCGCATATGTAAATAATTGGTGGTTATCGCCACTCGATAGGTTTTCAATTAATTAATTTCTAATGATCATCGGCCATCGCGAACGCGTAATGAAAAATTTACCTCGTGGAAAACGGCATTTCTCTGCGCGACGTGACCCGCTCGAAGTTGACGAGTGACACTTGCTTTTTATTATTTTTCGCGAACGCGCGGAATAAACAGCGTTTCGTTGATTGCGCGCGTCTCCTCTCGGAACGCGATTTCTCTCCCCCCGCGCAATAATACCGCGTGACGCAAATAATACCGTCGCTACCGCTTCGAAAAATGGGATACAAATCGCAACGGGGATTCGGGGAGAGAAAAACGACCGCCGCGCGTGTCGAATTTATGAGTTGCGCGGAATGTTTTTTGTTCGCTTGTGTTCGTTAAAGAGCGTATGAAATTGGTGGCCAATTTTATTAGTCCGAAATTCGTTGCCGCGAATTCGATTCGATGGAGTGGACTTCTGACGATCTGACTCGAGTTTTTTCGCTTGTGTTTTTTTTTTCTACATCGACACAATTGAGACTGATGCAATGACATTCGGATCACGAACGGTAATAGACGTGATCAAAATTTTATGGTCAGTAGTGATAACCGACGAATCTCTCGTGGCCTACTGTCTATGAAAAAAAAAAAAAAAAATTGGAGGTCAGGGTCAACTTTACATAATTTTACACGATCGGGATTTTTATTTTGCGAAAGTGCTTGTTATTGAATTATTGACGCAAATTTTACGTGATGATTACAGGGTACAGGATTCTGAATTATTAGCAAGTACTATTGCTATCAATATACACACAAAATATTCATCAATGTAAAAATTAATTTTTTATTTTTGAGGATTGGCACCTATCGGAACTTTTTTGTTCAGTCATACACGCGTCTCGCCATTAATTGCCAAATGCGCTAAAACAGTCGAATATTTCAATAATACGCTGTGATTTATCGCGTTCTGTGATTTGCTTCCGATTTTTCATTTGAAAGTTTTATTTGCGTCCCGAATATATATATAACTCACACATGACTGGTATTCCGTTAAATAATAAAACGCGGTAGCGATTAATTTCCGCGCGCGTCGCAATGCCGATTTATCAGCTTTGAGAGTAATATTGTGGGGAAGAATAAAACGCGCAGCGCGCGCATGTAAGACATTCCATTCTTTTTTTCCGGCAGTTATTCAATGGAAAAACCGCGCGCACAATTCTCTCGGCTCTTTTATTTCATTTTGCAGTTGCATTTCTGTCCGTTACTCAATTATCGCATTTTGTACTACACACGTCGGCACTTCAGTTCTTCCGACGTCGGTGAAACAAAAACCGCGCGCGCTCGCGTTTTACCGTGATATCGATAATTGCGAATTTAACGCGTAATTTGGCAAAGAGCGAAACGTCGGTGTTAATTCGGCGCGACATTACTTGGTTAGCGTCGACGTGGAAGTAACGCGATCGATGATAAACGCGAGTCTCCCACGTCGAAATCGCGGCGAAAAGGATGAGGAGGAGAAGGAGGCGGGGAGAGGAGAGGACACCGCAGCAACTATCTCGCCGCAATTTCGTACATTACCGGTCTTAATCGCAGGAAAGTTTATCCGGAAGCGCGCTTCCACGTTGGAGCTTAAGTTCGCGCGATATCGGACCGGATCGATTGGCACGCCACGTTGTTGTAACGATGACGCCTGAGAGATCAAGTCCCGATTGGCTCTCGGAGAAACTCTGGGGCAAACTCTGTAATGAGGCTTGTCGGGGATTACTCCGAGAAATCATTATCTCGATTGCGCGCGCGATTCTTTGATCTCCCCCCTCCCCTACGAGTCATTCGCGATGATGCCGGTCGAAAGTCGATTTCCGTTTGTAAAATCACAAATCGTGAGATTGTGGGCGAGTGAGGTTGGTAAAAAAGCTATTCTCTGACGTTTGTTATATAAAATGCTATCGACTGCAATTATAGTAACAATGAAGTAATTTAATTTCGATCGTTATTAGTAAATTTCTCTAATAGTGGTCGACACGTGTATTTTTCAGCGAACGAGTAAGTTGTTATAAGTATGTGAACATAAATAAAAAATACAGTTATTGGTAGAAACGTAGTTATGATGAGAGAAAAAAGTGACGGAAAATACGAAAACATAAATAAGAAAGATGGAAAGAAAAAACGAAAATAAGTTTATCCTCACGGATGGAAGTACGTACGAGGAATCTTTATTTCTCGCGCAATTCGAAAGATGAAACAAATCTCACATCGGCACACATTCGCGAAATCAATATTTTAAGACGCTGGCGGCAAAAAGCGTTTTTTTACGCTTAAATTATAGGTGGAAAGTGCACCTGCAGCTTTCGCGTGCAGCTTATCTTTCGAGTTGATGCATATTAGTTGCCATACTTTTTCTTACTGTTGTTAAGCAATATATCGACGTAATGTGCACACGACATCGAAAGATTTTATTAATCTCGGCAATATTAAAACTTCGTTTATAGGATGCTCGTGCTTACGATTTTTTTATTGTTGTTGTTGTTGTTGTTGTTGTTTCTCTTTGCTATTCGCTCGTTTCAAATGGCTCTTGTAATTTATTCTCTGATAATTAAGCACCTTTGGCTGATCAAAAGGCACTTTTAATTAAATATTTAATATCCCATTAGCGGCTGTGTGTATTTTTTTTACGCGTTCCCTTCGACGAACTGTTGTATATTGTTCTACAATATTAATCATTTTTTATCTTGCTTATATTAGAGATAATTTAAATATGTATATAATTCTTTTATCACAAAGGTCTCTTCTCTCTTTGTTTCAACGTTATTATTTTTGTTTATATACGTACTGTGTACAAAGAATATAAAATAATCCATAAGTCTCATATTTTTACATGTAATTTGTATAATTTTTATTGAATATTTGATCGCTATCGAATAAATGGCAAAATAAGTTTCTTGCTCGTTTTTGCTGCGACGAGATCTCGCCTCGTTTTATTTTTCCAAAGTTGCGCCGTCGAGCTTTCGAAACGCGACAAAAGCTCGAGCGTTCTTCGCGAGTTCTGTGTGTTTACGACTGTACCAAGTTCTCGGCATAGTCCGGCAGAATTATTCGGACCAAGAAACCGGAACCGCGTTAGCACTCCGATAGTACGTTACTTGTTAACGGCAACTCGTAACTTCGGACAATTATTCAGTGGTGTAATTGGTCCGCGGCGCGCCCGAGATCCTCGTGTACACTGCGTAACTCCTGTAACTAAGAAATAGTCTTCGGGTTGTTTTTGATCTCTCTCTCTCTCTCTCTTCCCGCTGGTTTACAGTAACGGCCTTACTAATAATTAGTCTTTTTATGAGCCGAGTTGCTTGATAATGCGGACGCTGTTATCAGAACTTTTGCCATGAATTTGCGCGAGTGTACAAAAGTTCGCTTGATATGTTTACCATCCGAGAGATGAAAGCTATAGTTCTCTCTTTTTTTTTTTTTAAACATATTTTGAACTGCAATGCACACACGTGTGCAAATTTAAATAATTTTTATCGTTTTTGTAATCATCGGTCGCCGTACATTTGTTGCGAGAGAATGATTTTGAAAAAAATATTACGATAAAAAATTTTCGATAAAAAATGTTAAATTTGACTTGCGCATCTCATCGTATGACACGTTGATACAAACCCCGGTGAATTGACATTTTATCCGATAACATCTGTTAATTAGTTCGTCCCGGCGTTTCATCATATCGGAACATATAGCGGATTGTAAATGAAAATTGTCGTCTCCATTAATCAAGGTCTGTCCATTGAGTGTTACTCCACTCTGCGATCGTCGGAGAGTGCAAATGTGATTGTCGACACGTCTCTCGGATGCGAGATGACGTAAATATCAAATCCCTCCCCGATTGACAATTTGTGAGAAATTTCAACGATCGATCTCCGCTTGATTAACGCTTCCTGCACGATAAAATAAACGAGATTTGTTATAGATACGATGATGCATTTTGCATCTATTCGAGCGCAAAACTTTCGTGGGTTTCAAAACAAACACGAGATGTCAAACGAGATATTCGTTACGTGATATCATTAACATGCGCATATACATATATTAAGTAAAATTTATTTTGTATTAAAATCGAAACTCCAATCGATAGAGTTTTCAATGAATAATCTTTACACAATTTGCCGACAAAAACCTCGTTTTTTTTTTAGTTTTTATTTCATTGTTATACGGGAACGACAACATAAATATTGCAGTGAAATCGAGCGATATATTGTTTTGACACATACACGCACACATATGTATAAACAAGAGAAATGCACAAATATTTATAACAAAGAATATAGTAAACATGAATTGATATTTTTGTCGATCGACAGTTCTTCGCAGCTTAAGGCCAAATGGCGCATGCGTATAAAAATTCATTTTATAGCCGTCAAAGCGCCGATACATCACTAAACGTTAAATCCAGATGCAATTTATATAAACACAGTTAACGTAAACAGTTTAATATTTACTTCAAATAAACTGCCACGCGCAAGAATTGTTTTCGAACAAACGTTTCGATTTTATTATATGTAATCGTTGCCGTTTCGCATCTTTATCGCTTGTTTTTCGTGAGATAAATCCTTTGCAATATGTGTGTTTTTATTATGTCAGTGTCGCATGGCATGGCTTTTCGTTATTACCGGCTATTAATTTAGTAACGGACCGTCTCTCTCTCCCTCTCTTTCTCTTTCTTTCTCTTTCGGAGAGATGTATTTAATTTAGCTTTCCGGGTCACAGGCGAGAGAGAATCCTCGGCAATCACGCCCGATCATAAAGCCGGGAGTAATCCTCGCAGAATTTAATTAGGACTACTTTCACCCCGCCCGTCTTGTAACTACCGCGTAAGACCGCCCCCGACGAGTAATTTTATTCAAGAATTCCTACGGCCATTCTTTTTCAAGTGTATCCAGGTGTTCGTTTACTTTATCGCGCGAGATAAGGAGAAGCCGAGGTCCAGACGCGGTTCGGAGAGGATTTCCCGCCGGAAAGTTTATTAATCGCGAACAAAGTAACGTCTTCTCGCGCGCAATCGATAAATGCTAAACTATCGACTATGATAGTCGATAGTTTGTTATCTCTTTTATACTTTTACGCAGTTTGTAAAAAAAAAAAAAAAAAAAAAAAAAAACAGAAAACTCTCGGGTTTGTTTCCCTCGGAAAATAATCGTACGATCGCGATTCAACATCGCACTTTTCCACTGGAGACGCGGCGAGGAGAACGCAACGAAAATCTCGCGAAGAAAGATGAGATATTACGGAAAAAGAATAAAAAAAACGAACAGGGAGAAAGAGAGTGAGAAATTTAGCCGCGACTGTTCGTTTTCTTATGAGAAAATGCACGGATTACGACTCGTAAGAAGTACAAATTGTCTTAGATAAGGCCGCCCCGTTCTGATCGGTCTGATTAATTGTTTGCTAGATACGCGACGATTATGAAACGAGATAACGCTCTCTGAGGATAGAGAAAATTAACCGTTTTTGTGCCGCAAATCGATTCACTTACGGAAGTTAATGTAAAAGCGATAGAAGAACAACAGAAGAATCGGAATTTTTCTCCGAGAACACCACTTCGCCTATGAATCTCTTCATATACACAATGAAGCTCTATTTTAATTATAGGATATTTGTAATAGAACGATTTTATTCAGACAATTATAATAATATCATATTAGAAGACAAGTGACTTAAGAAAAGAAATGGTTAAAATGTTTTAGATCGGTGACAAAGAATTTTCTTCGATTTTCCTTTTCTATAAGTTAATTGAATTAATTAATAAGAAGGACGCGTCATTGCCAAAATCCACGATGAACAATCTACCGAAAATACGTTTACGTATGTTAATCGAATTAATTATAACGCGCGTTTGTAAATATAACGGGGGGATTCGGCGGGGATTCGGAGGAGTACGTATCCGCGCGTACGTGGGAAAATGTTGTGTTTGCACTGCCTGATCAAATAGACGCGCGTGTCTGTCGAATAGTGCGTCCCATTTATCGTCTCCGCGGAGAGCCTATATACGTGTAAACCTCGCGTTTCTCTCCCTCTCCCTCTGTGTGTGAATGCAATCCACACGGCACGAATGAAGAAGCGACCGACACAGAAAAGGAATCGACGTGACTTCTTCTCAGCTCGGCTCGTTCATCCTCGACTTCGCGTCTCTCTGTTCTCCTCTTTTTTTCCCTCCCTCTCACGTCTCTCGGTTGGCTCGCAAAAATACTTTCCGCGATAATTCTAAATCTTTTTGCAGAGATTTTTTTAAATCGAGTTTTGTTAACAAAAATAAGAAATGTACAAAAAAGAAAATTTCTCTCTTTTTTGTATTCTTTCTTCCGATATCTTTAAATCAACTTTTGAAAGTTTCATTTATCTCTCTTTATTTTTGTAATCTTTGAAAATCCCGCGCTTACAATAGCATTGTTGATTTCGAAAAGCATTTGTGCTGTTTAATCTCGTAACTCTTATTCCAAATCCGTAATTCGTGATTATTCATTTACTCGCCCATTTTCGGCTCAACGTTTATCGGAACTGTATTACGGGAACGCGAAAACCCTCTTCAATGCACATGTGGCTTACACACAAGCACATGCACATGTCTCGTGTCGTCGAGCCATTAACCTTTCGGGGCCAAGACTTCGGCATTTTGACCCGACCCGGCCGATATTTCGCGGATGTTCACGGCGAAGTCAAGTGTTCGGATCGCATTTCCCCTTTTGCGTCTCTCGCTACATACGCTGATGCGGCAACTTTAATGAAACAACGTTTCATTTTACTTAACTTTACAACTACCACGAACAATCGTTTCAAAATTGCTGAGAATGCATTTGCCAATAATGCATTTTCATTCATTCACATCCAGCCAAGCTGCGAAATGGAGTCGAGGTTCAGGTTTGTCGTTGATGTATCGTATCCGGCATTAAAGGGTAATGCCATTGACGCTTTTCTTGTCTCGGTAATCCATTCATTTCTGCTCCCCGTGAGCAGGCAGGAAGAAACAAACGAACATTGCGTAATACATTTCGCAAATACAACTATGATTCAAACATACTTTATTAAAATTGAAAAACACGATTTTCGTGTAACGCAGTTAATATTGAATTTGACTTGCTAAATTTAATCCGTTACAGATTTAATTTTCACGGCGATATATAAATTCCTGTATGTAGTTTTCATTGTTTCCAATTATATAACAGTTCAAGAAACTATATAGCGATATTATTGCTGCGTGTCAAATTTATTTTACATATATTTTGAAATATAATGCGCGCGGATAAAGCTATGTTAGTTTCACAACTAAATAAACACGATAAAAAATAACGTTATTTTAAAAGTTAAAACGGATAATTACTATGTATTCTAGTTAAGGGATGACGATATAAAGCGCGTCGTTGTGGTTAATCCGAGCGTCCGCAATAAAATATCGTCAATTATAATCGAATCGCAGTTTCCCGCGCGTAAGTCCCGCATCGCCGCACCGCGGCCGTATGAAATAAATTATCTTTTTTTTTCCGCTACACGCGCAATTTCGAATTTTTTTTTTTCGCGTTGAGCGTTCCCGCGAGCGCACTAACTTCGTAGGTCCGCCTCGTCGGACGGCAATTTTTCAGCGGGCGAAACGAGCCGCGCGCGCAGCGTGGCAGTTTATTACGAGCCGTAGCGTGATTTCGAAACTGCCGCATCGATGACGGCAAACGGCGGCGGTACGAATTTCCGGCGTGGTTAAAGTACCGTGAAAAGAGATTGCGATGTCAGAAAAGCGAGCGTAAACGCGTCGCGACCGCGTCCGTAAAAATTATTATTTTTTGGAAATATACGCGCGAAATATCCGGGAAAAAGTTAAACGCTGAAAAAAAAAAAATAACATGAGACACACAGATCGCAGCGTATATACGTGCATACATTATATCTATCTCATGCAATGGAGACGCGTCGTGATAATGAATTTTGGAAGCGGCTTTTCACGTCAAGTATCGTGAATTTTTCTGACGTTTGCCCGAGTTTATTGCGTTATTCTCCGGTATTTTGGATTAAAAAAAAAAATTTTTTCAGTACATCGCGATGCTCCACATTTCCTCCGATCCAATACGAGGATTGTAGGTAATATTGCGGGAATTTTGTGTGACGGTGCGTTATCCGAAAAATTTCATGCGCGTGTGAATATTTCACGAGATTTCCGATCTTGCCGTCGATTCATCGTCAAGCTCGAAAATAGCGATCCGTCGGAAGCGTATTGTCGACGGAACAACCAAGCCGGTCACTCGAGAAGCTCTTTTATATCTCACAGAAACGAGCGTCGGTGAAAGGGAAAGGACGATCGGGGGGAGGGCTTTTGACTCACGGTCGTGCCAATTTTTCGTCCTTTTTCAGAACGAAAAGCGGGAGGAACAGAGATGGAGGAAATAGCAACGGATTTGTAGAGGGGGGGGGGGAGCAGAGTAGGAGATTACCTCGTGTAAAATCGTGGCGGCGACTTTTCGTCGTCGTTCGCGAAACATCCGTGGACAAGTCGACGAGAGTTCCTCTTCCTTTCATTGCCGGTAATTCCGTCCGACAAAACCCTCAGGTTTCGAAGCTGGCACCGCTCGGCCGCCATCAGGACAAAGAAGCCCTCAATAGCGGATTTTCGCGAATTGCGGAAGGGCAACACGTCCATCCGCAAATGGGACACGCGGGTTCATCCGATTCCGGTTCGCGCAGGAAAAGCATTCGGAGACTTCCTTCGCGATTTTCGGAACGGCGCTTGTACGAGAAATGCTGCGCAAACAGTGTGCTTACCGAGAGTAGCTTGCGAATCGCTTCGCTAAATCGCAAGCTCAGTTTAAAATCACAGAAAATGATTGGAAGTTACTTTTGTTTTTGTTCTTTTCTCTCGCTAATCTGAAAAGGCGTTTTTCTCTCAATTTCTCAAACAAGTCATCCAATAAAGATTTATCCGCAGGCGAGGACACGAATTTGTGTATCTCGTCCGATAGCAAAAAACCTGACGGCAAAGTTTGTTTCACGTTTTCTCGAAAAGAGGAAAAGAAAGAGGGAGAGTCGAAGCTGATAGTAAACGAAATTAAAGACCTCGCGCGAGGACGCGGTAAAGCAATTTCGTAGTCCCGTTTCGGGACTCTGCGTGAGAGGAGAGGCGCTTCCACGTCACCGAGTGCGAATAGCGAGCGTGAGAGAATGGCGGGAGACGAAGAGTCCAGAAACGAGGGATACGGGATCTGTTTCCCGCGAACGCGACCGCTGCGAAATCCTCGCTTTACCCGCGTGCACGTTTTTGCATTTGAGCACCGACAGGATTTCTCTTAATGGTCTGGCGAAATTCCCTTCGTTTTCTTTATCTCGCAAAAAGCACGACTCTCGATTATTTTACTCTCATCGATATAAAATTATATAAAATTACAATTTATTATAATATAAAATTATATAATTTATTTATTTAATTCAAGATTTTCTTTCTTGCAACGAATTGGTTTTACCACACAACGTCAACGTTTAAAACTTCACGACTTGTGAGTCAAGCGCTATCAATTTACAATTATTTTCCGCGCGTAAGCCAACCGCAACGTATCGTTGCCGCACAATCGTTTCCCGTTAAAGGTGAACGCCGACGCATATGAGTCGCCTCCGTTCGTTGTCGCGTCTTGTTAAAAACGCGCCGGTTACGCGGCTGCGAAATACGTCGCGAAATGCAATAATATAAAGTGCAATCAGAAGCAGCGCGGCGTAACGATAAATTGCGACGAGACACAGTAGGCGTGGTAATACTCTCTCTCTTTCTCTCTTTGTCGCACTCTCCTCGCTGGTATTTCATCGAATATTATCTGCGTGAGATAGAGAACGGAAGCGCGGCACCGGTTAAAAACGTCTGCCGCGGAATGAATTATTACAGAGTGGAAATTGTACGAAATTTGCATTATATCGAGCGCATGCTCGAGTAGATCGAATCACGCGATATTAATTATAAAAACGGAGTATATACGCGCGGATATCGTGCCGCGCGGAATGTACATTGCGCGCGCAATATACAGTGCAGTTCAATGCCGCTGCACCGTCGACTGTTGATGTTTTAACTAACGTAACATTTTTGTTTCCTCCTTCGCAATTTCATTCGCTGAAAAATTCTTTAAAAATGTATAAACGTGTCGTGACATCGTTTATGCGTTTTTTTTTTCGGAAATCCTGAAAGTGTTGTAATTGGCGAAATATTTTGCGTGGTGTGTTACGATCGCGTTCTTTAAAAAAAAAAAAATCTTCGTCATTGTATAGATCAGAGGACGCGCGCGCTACATTTCGCAGTTACATTCGAAGGAAATTCGAAAATGCAACTGTCGGACAAGTTGTGTAGTCGGCTTTAATCATCCTCGGGTTCAACCGACTCGAGATTTCATGGCACACCAAACTAACTGAGGACTATTTTACAGTGTGTTACACGATACTCCGCTTTCCGAGGCGCGATGCAATCACGGTCTACATTAACTAGCTCTCGACGATGTTTAGACTTTAATTAGTAGGAGGATCGTGAGCCGTGCGAATGCGTTCTTTTTCGTCTGAACGATCAAGGCGGAGAACCAGAAGTGTGTATACACGGGCTTCTGAAGTCTATAAATGTACACACGCGCTGTCAGCGAGCCCATCTAAAATGCTCGAAAACAGGTCGGGAAAAGATGCTGGCGCGCGATAACGTCGATTCTCGCCGATGTCGCGGTACCTTAAGGAGTCTCGATTTCTCGTTCATTAGTTCAAGATTTGATTTAACGAAAAAAATTAAAACTACCACTTGAAGCACACTTTCGAATACACTTTTTAACTATTTTACGTCGTAGAACGCGAGAGGAAATTAATTTTTCTTCTCTCACAATTATAAAAAATATTGAACAGTCGCTGTGTAATAAACGCGATTTTCTGGAGAATGTGTTAATTGGCCGGGGAAAGGTATTTATTTATTTTCAAGTGTTAACTCTTTCTCCCTCTCTTCTTTTTTCTCTCTCACTCTCTGAAAACGTTATCTCGCGAACGAGAGATTGAGATCTCTCGGTTTGTGGCGGTTACGATCGGTGCCTGCGACCTTACACGTCTTCGTGTATGCGACGCGATGCACCGAAAGCTCGTAAAGACTTCGAAACTCGTTTCGCTGGTAATTCCACGCAAGGCGAATCTCCTCGGGCTTAACACGGCGGCATTAAGTATCCGCCCACAACGCGGCACGAGCTAAGGGAACACACTCGCCTTCGCTAATTCTATCAGTTATACACGCGACGCGTATCGCCTTGCGCGCCTTCCTTCGCGAGAATAACGTGCCGTTTTATCATTCGCCTGCACGCCGCCTTTTTGCTCGCTCACGCAAAGCTTGAGAAGCACGGCTCGCTTGCTTGTGCGGATCGATACGTATGTTTTTAACATATTTTACACAATTTTTTTAAATTTCAAAAGGAGAAATCACGCAAAGTAACATCCAAAATAAATTATTAAGAGGAACAGAATGATATTATGTAATTTCGTGCACATTGTGCAATAAGATTTACAATTTTTAGCTTTAAGAAAAGAAATATTAATCTTATCTTTGTATAAAAAACAATTATTTAGTGCCATATATTTCTCGTAGTAAACTATGAGATACAAACCGTGATAAGCCGGTGTGAGAACTAGCCGCGATCTTCCCTTACAACTAAGAGAGAGAACATAAAATATAAAGAGAGAGAATATTTTTCAAATGCTATTCTTACGTTTGATTGATTATTCAGTCAAGTTGATTGCCATTTAATCGTTATTTTATGGCGCGAGAGAATCGCGCGTGTTCTTTTTTATTTATTCTTCTCTTTCTCTCGCAATTCATGCCTCAGTCTTTTGACCGCCATTATATAAGCGAGCCGTTATTAAGTCTTCAGTTTCGAGAAACACGTGCCTCCAGCCCGTCCATCACGTTCGTCGCGGATCGACTTTTAAATCGCGAAGGAGGGAAGCGGGGGTGTAATTACAGAAATTATCCCTCCGGCACACGCGTTTGATTCGCAACAAACGCCCGCGAATCGCGAGCAGTCGCGAAAGTTTCACATTAACGCGGGCGAATACAATGTTCCTTATACATCGATCCGACGCACGTATATGTGTACATGTAAGCTGGTTTGTGTAAATCGTCCGTTCATGTAAATTCTCGCCCGATTTTAAACCGAGGTTCGTCCCCCAACGAATTTCTGGAAATCTTTCCCACATCAAAATTCATGAAGACTGTCCCCGCGGAGCATTTGGACAGATTGCAAGCGCGTTTGGGCAGATACGCGCGAACTTTTCTCGGTTTTCGATCGTAAACCGGTTTTTATTCTTAATATTTGTGGTTTGCACTCGAACGCGTCGCATCGTCGCGTCACACTTCTACGTTAGAAGGAAATATTTTTAACAAGAATTTTACGCGACGATTTGCAATATGTAGACATCAGCATTTTTTAAATATTATTTTCGTAAATTTTGTAATTGTAGTAACAAAAATACAACAGACAGCACTTCGCTCTGAAAAATAACTTGATTAAAGCTAATAATCTTGCGTCGCATGCGGACGCAAGCTTTCAACAACGCCGTTTTGTTTTCCGTCTGTTTCTGCTGGAAATTTTTCTTTTGTCTTACAACTTTTTGGATAGGTCGATGTCTGTACCTGATCACTAACGCGATGATACGCGTGCTACGTAGGTACGTCTGCCCTTCTTGCCTCAGCGACGTTTCCCTACAACCCGAGGCGGCTATTACCGGGAAGCAGCCTTTATTAAGTCTTCAACTTCGCGAGACGCGTGTCTGTCCATCAGAGTGAAATTGAGTTCCCGCGTATCGTCCTTCGGCCAACACATCGACGTCAACGATTCTCGGTGTAATGAGAAGTCGAGGGCGCCGCTTACGTGGCGAGCTCGCACAAGTTGGATTATATTTGACTTTGGAAAATTATGCAAGCGAGAGACAATAATCATTTATTTTTTTTTAAATAATCTCTTCTAATTATACGTGTAATTTCTCGAATAGAAGTTTTGAAATATTATTACAGAGTTACCTCAAGTTTTCGATTAATTAAAAAACTTATTCGTGAACCAGCCACTTTTATGATTTTTAATATTAAATATGTTTGTATTTTGTTTTTTCTGTGTCGCGTAATAAAGCTAAATAAATTTTGTGTGTAATATTCTTCCGCGCGAGTGTCAATTTGCATATATAAGTTAATTTAAATAAAATTTATGGGATATATATACGTACGGTTATTTCTGCAAATTAATCCACGGTGGAACAAATTTATTTAGCGGGGGCTCAATTTGTATCGTTAATTTAGAAACGCATTTCGTAATGCGCGTCCCAAAACCGAATCGCGATTAGGACTGCGAAAAAAAAATAGTTAACTAATGAAAGCGAATGATAAACGAATATTTATAATTCATCAGTTCTCGCGTAATGTCGTTTGACAGAACGGCTGTTTAATCCGCGACAAATTTGTAGTTCATTTCTGTCATTTGCCCACATTGTGGACAGTTTATGTCGCTATTCTGTGGGATGTTTCACAGTTCGTGACTGAAACGCTCAAACGTGATTTTCCACATTGCTCCCGGAAACACGTCCGACGGAACTTTATTGCACGGGTCGTTAATTTTTTTTTTCGCCACAACTATCGTAAAACAGTCACGTGTTACTAGATATTTGTTTATGATTAAATATATCGTCGTAAAGCGGAAGCGTCATCGTAAATAAAACAACTACGAGAGTTCAGCAGTCGAGAGTTTTTACTGCTAATTGAATCTTTTTATCTACACGTTATTTTTTGTTTATTAAAAAAATATTAATTTATCGCACGTACGAATAAACCGCGATTAAAACTCGAAAACGAATGTGCGCGAAAACGTTACAATATTTATTACAATAAAATTTATAATATTGTAAAAAAAATATTTGTTAGTAGTAAATTTTTAGGAGCGCTGTTTTTATAGCCGGTTTTTCAAATTTAACTTGTCAGTTACTCGGAGAAGTGCAATAAGAGAAAAATATCAGAAGCCATTTTAAATATAAGTTTTTATTTTCTTCACCGTCAATAATTTGCGAATATTCGCAAATATTTGAATTCGATTAACATGGTGTTGACAATTATATAAAAAATTTTATTTTGGAAATAAGCGAAGATTAAAAAAAACTGTGACGAGTGTGTAAATTTGTAAGAAAATTTCTCTCTCAATGTTCCTCTGGAAAACGTCAGTCTAAATATGAATTCAATTTCTGCTTTCTATAGATATGAGATAATTTCGAGTGAATGGCTTCTTTTTTTATTTTATTAACGTACCTATCGGTCAAACATATGTGGAAGGATGCGAAAGTTTTGCGCGCAATCGTACGAAGATCTATGAAGTGTAGACGCTCGCGAAGAAATGAAAGAAAAATAGAAAAGTGACGGAAGAGAGAACCGAGACTCACCGGGAATACATTTCCTGGTTGTCTATTGGTGTTTGAGGCAAAGAGTATCCTCCAACGGACGCACAAGCGATGTTTTTTTAATCTTTAAAAGACCACGCGGAAAAAAGCGTGTAGGGGGAACACAGAACGAAATTTCGTGGAAGTTGCTCAGCTTGATAGTGTTGCAAGACCGCGAGCCGAGGAAGAGAACCGAGAGAATCGAATATTTTATTTACGGCGGCTGTTGTATATAAAGGAGAAAAGTATATATATATATGTACGCGTATATATATATATATATATATCGGATATATCGTATGAGATGTTGCTCAGACACACATCGCGCTCGTAAATAAGATACCGCGTTATATTACGGAGTGACAGTGTGATTGCCGAGGCGGTTCATTCGGAAAGTATGTGTTCAAACGACATAAAAGTCAGAATAATTTGATTTGCAGCAGCAAACTTTCTTTGCATCAAATGATAAAATATAAAACACAAATGATAAAATATAAAACCAAATTGATAAAATATAACGTGCATTATGTGTTACATGCGTTAGTAAACAAGACATTCCGACGTCTTCTTTGTGACAATAAATCAAAGTTTTTTCATCGTAGAATATCTAATGTAATAAAACCATTGCTTTTTGTTACAAGAATCTGAGGAACCGTAAATAAATATAAAAAAATATATATATTTTTTTTTCCAAGTCCGAACAATTTTATTCCGTTTTACCGAAAGAAAATTCTTTGTAGTTAGAAATAATTATAGTTTTGCCAGAGAACGGCTTTTTGTGCTTTCGTTTTATTCGACATAAAAATGAGATAAATTTGCGAAAAATTAAGCGTTTTGTTCATAAAGTAATATAACAAAAAATTATTTAAAAACAAACAATACAAGTTATTTAAACGTTTGAATGGTGTGCATACATCCAGTTACGAAAAACTATTATATTTTTCTCCTGGTAAATTACTTAAATATTTGTAGCATTGCACGTTTAATGAGTTTGCTCATAAAAAAAAAAATAAATGAAATAATGAATGAAATAATTTCTATGAAAAGAAAAGATTTCCATCAAGTTTTTCCAACAGTTTAAGTTTTCTAAAAGTATGCAATACCGTTCTCTCTCTTTTTCCCCTCGCCCTTCTCTCCGCCGGAGAAATCAATTTTAATCGGAAAGCGCGAGAAGTAAAAATTTACGAACAAACCCGCGTATCTTCTGGTGAAAAAAGGCACTGGTATGCACCAGCGATTTTACTTCGTTTTATTGCAGACTCTGCCATTTATTTCGATCCAGGCTTTTGCCCCGCTGTTGGAGAGCTTTTGTACGTCCACGGAACGAATAGTCCGCGGTAAAAGTGCTTAAAGCTCGCCCTAAAATGTGCAGTCCTCCCGCAGGAAATTGAAGACCAAGTGATTTTTAAAGGACAGATTAAAGAAAACTTGATCAAAGCTAAGAAGCTCTTTTTCTCTCTCTCTCTCTTTTTTTTTTTTTAACCGCAATCCGACAAATCTTTCGCGAAGCTTTCGTGGAAAGGTAAGTCGCGAGAAAATGCGCATCCAACCGCTTTATTTGTATTTAATCTGCGAGATAGATAGATAGATAGACGTACCTTATCCGCAATTTCGCAAATCCTTGCTGCGCAAATATATTATAAAAGTTGCGTGACAAAGTGAATGACGTAGCGCATCCAATTATTCGGCTGTTTCGCAGTCTTTCGAAACTGGGCGTTACGTTCTAGACGTTACATTCTCGCCGATGTAACGTCAGCGATGTAAGGCAGGTTTTTTTTTTTATTTATAATTTATTATTTGGCCTAGTCTCTCCGTCCCCCTCCCAGGTTGTTTCTGCGATAACTCGCACGCGAACTCTCAGGTGAAGTTTCCTTCAGCCGAACTAGCTAAATCAAAGTTCTTTATGACTCGCTTGGTCGATAAAATAACATCTTCGTACACGAAAATTTTCGTAGGAGAGAGATAAAAGATCCTTATTCAGTTATCTTGCATGTCTTATACAAGTAAAATTCACTTTTGTCGAGTCTCTTCGAAGTTTTCGGCTTGTTTGCAGGATCAAAGTTGTTTTCAATGAAACTTTACTTTGAATATTTCGGAACAAAAACCTTTAGAGCAAAACTCAAATATAAGATATTTAAGTGGAAAATTATATTCACGCGTAAAAGCACACGTGGAAATTACATAATGCGCTTCGAAATGTCGAAATAATTGTAAATTGTAATTTTACGCTGTTTTACACGTTGTCGTGGAGGCCGCTAAATCCGGGCTTGACTACGTAGCGCCTTGATGCTTGCGCGAATGTTAATTAACCCAACTTAGCCGCTTGTGTTGTAGAATGTTGCCTTGTCGTTCATCTTGCCCCCTATATTGCCGCGTCGCGCTTATCTCGTGTTATATTGCTGAAATCAAAGGCAACTAATTCCCGGCAACATTGCACCCGCCGATATTGTTTAATAACAGCTAATTACGTAGATATACCGTCAAAAGTCAATGAATTTTTTCATTGCAATTATTGTCGGCGACGCGATAGTAAAAGTAATTTATAATTGAACTAGTTAGAAAAATTTATTAATTTATTTTTCAATTACTTTGTTGTTTGCGCGAAATATATTCAAGATGTATGACACTTTCTGCTTAATTGTTAAACTTTTTCGCAAAAAAATATACCATTCCGATACTCGAAATCGATTATAACACGCGTTTCTTCTCTCCTCTTCTCTCTCGTCACTCTTCGTTTATCATTCTCTGCTAGTCTGGTTTTTCGCGAGTCAACCTTGATCGTACGTACGTACATCAACGTTCTATTTTCCCGCTCGCCGTCTCTCTGTCGTGATTCCATTGTCGGTAACGCCACTACGACCTATCCCACGGAAATCGATAAGGCCCGAGGATATCGAACTCTTTCGCGCGAGCTTTGGGTTCGTCATCGTTGGTTCCGCGAGGACGCGGCTCGATATAGCCCCGTCGTGCGGAGCGCGAATTTCGGTAAAAACAATCGGCGAAATTTCTCTCTCTTTTTCTCGTTCTCTCTCCATCTCGCTCATTTCCGTCGGTACTCGAGCGTAAATATAGCGACTTAAGCCAAACAGATAAATAACGCAAAATCCGAGACTAAAAACAAAAAAGAAAGAGGAACAAAATATTTTTTGGTTATTTATTGACATATACGTGTATTTTCTCTGTTTATCGAATGTCTACGGTGACGGATGTACACGCGTGTATGTATTAAATAACGTAATTAAGTTGGCAATGCACATTTGTCATTAATAAAATTAATGTCGTTACGCACGAACATTAATGACAAAAAGCCTTTCGCAATCACCGTAATTTCACATGAAATAACAGCTTTTGTTGCGATTCGCGTCATTATCGCCTTCGTTACCTTTATTTATCGTTAAATAAATCATCAATCGTTACGTAATGTTCACCGAGTGACACGATAATGTGTCTCATTTTGTGTATACATTTTCTCTCTCTCACTCTCTCTTTTTCTCTCTTCCGCGCGATATAGCAGGGAGAATATGACGCGGAAATCTGATTTTCGACGGGCTTTTGATATATTTCCTTCCCCGTTTCGGAAGAGAGCCGAAACTTACACACGACATTCCAGAGAGACGAAACGATTCCGCGCAGACATATATCATTGTTTTCCCTCGAATATTTCGTCGCGCGGCACACTCGCCGTTCTCTCCGCTTGCGGCAAACTTCGGGGAAATCCGTAATTCGCAGCCGAGCCGTTGTTATGCCACGGTATCGCGGTGACGTATTACCCCCGAGAATCTCCACTCTCCACCCTCCTCGTCTTTCTCCCGCCGCGTGCGGAAGTACGAGATAACTCCGTCATTATCGGAGAAGCGTCACGAGGGGAAGAATGAGCGGAAAGGGAGGGTAATCCACGATGCTTCACGTAGTCGATCGTTGTCGTCGTCGTCGTCGTCGTCGTCGTCGTCGTCGTCGTCGTCGTGCCGGCGGGAACGACGTCGCGACCTCGTTTCTGTCCGCGGCCGGAAGACGCGCGACGTCTCTCCCCCGCTCCGACGTTTTTTCGTTGAAAAAGAAATTCAAAACCTACTGAGTAACTAACCTACGAATAAATGTAAGGTCATCCGAGCCGTTCGCAGGGTGTTGTGCGGAAATATACGTATATATATATATATATA
>QVNV01021996.1:0-23130 GCA_014825455.1 Pseudomyrmex pallidus | reverse complement strand
TTTTTTTTTTTTTTTTTTTTTTTTTTTATTGTAGCCCAGGTACAGTTTTTCTCTTCTGACTGTTGTTTTTTTTTTTCGTTCTCCCGACAAAATAAGTTGGACCTTCGCGTATATAGTTAAAATAGTGCCGCTCGGAATGTGGCCGGTGGACGCAATTTATTTCGGCAATATAAATTCGGACCGTCGTCGTCGTTGAACTTGCTCGTGGAAGTTATTTAATTTCACGCGATTCTCAAATCTCTTTTGGGTCCTTTGGGACAGCGGATTGGTCATTTCGCCCGACCCCTCAGTGTCGCGAAATTTACTAGCTTTACGAGCGAGAAGAAAGGACCTTTTAACGAAGCGACATGCGCGAAGAGGGAAAAGACGTGGGCTCGCGAGAGGTACGTGTGAATAGCCAAACACTTGACTCCGTGTACATATATGTATATTATATAGATATGTGTGTGTGTGTGTGTGTACACATGTATAGCGCGGAGGAAAATATCTAGCGGGGAAAAATGTTACCCAAATCGCCAAGCGGCTTCGGCGAGTGAAAGACCGAGGGAGAGACAAATAAATTGACCGTAGGCAATTATGCATGTATATCGGATGAACGAGCGAGGAAGGGGTGACCCGGGGGGTAGGGGGCGGAGGGGTGGGGTGAGGCGCGAGAGAGGGCGCCTGAAAAGGGACGAATGGTTAAAATCCAGCCGCCATAATGACCCCGCGATATGCAGCGCGAGTGTACACAATGACGGCGACCGTACATACATACAGCAAAAAATCAGCATGCCGATTGGGATTTCGTTTAATTAATTTTTTAATTACAAACTCATCGGAATGAGAGAGCGCTTCCGACTGGTGCGGACGGCGGCATTTTATCGACCAGTCGTAGAATTTTTGATGTGATTGATGACCAACGGGAGGAAGAAGGGAAGAGGGAGAGGGAGAGAGAGAGAGCGAACGAAAAAAGGGGGAGGGGCGCAAGGACGAGGAAACCCGGAACGATCATGATTATTATTAATTTTACAGGTACTATTGGTTATCGTTTATATTTATTCAGTACTGCGCTGGCTGCCCGACGTCCGTATTTGCGTTCCCGCCATTGAGCAAGGGGAGAGGGATGAAGGTTGTTCGCGACAGAGGGCGAGGGGGCGAGGAGGGGAGGGAGACTGTGTTTACAAGTCCAGAAAGCAACGACGATATGCGATATTAAAATACAAGGTAGATTAAAACTGCAAAATGCCCCGGTTCGATTAATAAAAAATGATCCTACAATACAAAAACAATCGCGCGGGGCGCGCATTTTGAGTACGCGTTCTTAATTTAACATCGGGGGTGCGATCGTAACATAGCTATTATTTGTGCGAATTGGATGCTTTGTTTAGCATGAAAAATCGACAATCGTGCGCTTTTTACGCTCGCTCTCCCCCCCCCCTTTCCCTCCTCCACCGTGAAAATTAAAAAGCGAGAGAGAAAGAAATTCATTTTTTTTTTTTTTTTAATCTTTGTTACTTTCATTGTAATTAATTACAGCTTTTAATTATGGCTGTTTCATTGATATCTCGTCAAAATCCAAGCAGTTCGCGGACTATTTTAACACAGAGACGATATTTTTGGGTTTTAAATTTCCGAAAGAAGAAAAGACGAAAAGTTTCGCCTCCTAATTGTCATTTATGCTCCGACCGAAGGGGAGGGGGAAGGTAATGGTGCCTTCTAAAACAAGATCCAATTTTTGTAAACGCGCTTGTCCCTCACGGCGATAACAAATCAAGACGGTGCGGGAAAACGAGTCGAGCGATGGAAAGAAAAGAAAAAAAAACGGAAGGGAAAGAAAAAGAAAGAGAGAGAGAGAGAAACGATACGCGAAGATCCAGCGCTATCCTATAACGACCACCTTTAGGCGTATCTCCGGCGGGTAACAGCAAGTACAACACCAAGTCCATTCAATCTAATACTTCTAGGGGGTTAGCAACAACCATTTGAACTCACACAGCCAAAGGGGTCGACACGAACGTGGTTAGGGGCAGTTTAATATCGGATAATTGAATCCGAGCCTCCCCTCTCTCTCCCCCGCCGCCCACGCGCTCTTCGGCTCACTCCTGTCGAGAGAGGAGAGAAGGAAACGGGAATCGAAAGAGGAGAGCGAGAGAGAGAGAGATGGGGAAAGGGAAGAGGCGTGCGGGGGGTTGAGGTAGAAACTGGACAGAGCCAACTACTACCCTCTTATTGTAACTGCGTTAAATAAGAGCGAGAGAGAGGAAGAGAGAGAGAGAAAGGCAGATGGGGAGGGAGTGAGAGAGAAGATGTATCTGGTCATTTCCTAATTTCTGATACGGGCCGTTTGAAGACTTGATGCGAAGAACTCACTCTGTTTCTGCGAGTAATCTGAATAACTTTATCTTCCAGCGAGATAGAAAAAGTGCGAAAACCAGAGAAAAAAGAATTTACTACATTTATAGCGTTATCTTACGGCAAAATCATATTAAACCACGTTTGTTTCTCTCTCTCTCGTTCTCTCGTTCTCTTATTCTGTGACTAGAAGATCCGACTATAAATTTCATATTAACGTGACGACGATTCCCGGGCTTTCTTATAAACTCGAGAAAACTCACTCTTTTTTGGAACGAACGTGATATTTCATTTGAAAAAAATGCACGTGTAAATAAATATATACGCGGCGAATGAGATGCATAGAACGGACGCCGCTCGCTCGCTTGGCGATTAAAAGCGCCAAGTGTCGCCCAGAGAGAACGGCCGATAAATAACGCCTTGTCGTTAGAGACCCTTCGATCTGCCGAATGAAAAAGAATGGCCACTCTTAATCGTTCTTCCAATCGGTTAATGCACCGCGCTCGCGGTGGCGCGGTTAAGCTAAATAAATGGACTCTGTTCTGTTTTGGCCCTCTCTCTTCCTAATTTCTCGCTCGTTTCTATCTTCTCGTTCCGCCTTTTCCTAGATCGCGTCAAAGACATTGCGGAGATTTATTTATCTCGTTAAACGTACAACGCGACGCGCCAACTCCGAGACGAGAGAGAGAGAGAGAGAGAGAAGTGTGTGTATGTGCAAATAGTGCGCGAACAGTCTCGGTAAAGTTTAATTTAAAAAAAATAAAATAAAATAAAAAACATAAGCAACACGCACCACACGATCTCATTTCTGTTACAAGCGTATCAACTCGATTGTTTTCTCGTTGTGTCGTTTTTATGTTAAACAAAAAAAAAAAATTACACATATCGGAGTTTGTTTCGCACAGAGAACTGGTTTATTACTGCAAATTATTTTCCGCGCTTTTTTTTCGTATTTATTGGCCGTTTCGTCGTAGAGAGTTTAACTCTCTCTCTCTCTCTCTCTTTCTCTCTCTCTCTCTCTCCCCCTCTCTCTCTCTTTTTTTCCGCGGCTCGCTGTGAGAAGTGTATTATTTACTCGGTAGCACATTCCCGCGGTAGCCAATAAATATTATCCGGACGGACACAAGCTGCGAATTGCTGACAAGCCGCGGCCAAATCAACGTCCCGTTGTTAATAAGAAAGTTGTCAGCTCATATTTAACAATACAACGGCGCGCGCGTTAATTCGCCGGAATTTTCGTTTTTTTTTTTTTTTTTTTTTTTTTTTTTTTAAACAAAAAACCAAGATAATTCTTGGTTTCGAGAAACTGGATCGAGGAGTCTTCGCGGTGGAGCTACACTAACACATCGAGTTCTTAGGGTAACTCTAATTCTGATCCTTTGTACAAATGTAAAACGAGAACGAAGGAGTGTGTGATCTAAGAGAGGTGTTGAAAAGATAAAGGGAGGGGGTGAGAGAGAGAGATATATATATATATAACGGTTCAAAAACAACGAGAGGTATACACAAATCGAGGGAAAATCGGTGAAGCGAAAGTCTCGGAAAGATCGAGGAGTCGAGGATGGGCAAAAAAAACGGGGGAAAGAGCGAGGGCGAGGGTGGAGAGGAAAAAATTTTCGTGAGATAATTCTCGTAATTTTTCTGCGAATATCCGCTACTTGTGTGGCTTGGCTGTATATTTTCGTTTGGTGTCGCTCTATTATTATTATTATTATTATTGTTATCTTTTTTTTTTGTCTCCGATTTTTGGCTCGTATAAACAGATCGCAGGGTAGCACATATTTCACGTAGAGCGGGCGGCAGATCTTCACGCGTGCAGTTCGCAAGACGGCCAAGACTGTATCTCGTTTTCCGAGGCTTCCTGCTAGCGACAGACAGACCCGACGGACCGACGACCGACACAGAGACCGATCCGAGCCCGACGCGACGATTTAGTATGGTGCGAACCGGCGCGACGGCGATGGCCCTCGTAATCCCGGTCTGGTAATCAAAATTAAGCCACGTCAGTCACACGAGATCGACGGACAAAAAACACGGATAATTAAAAAAAAAAAAAAAGAAAAAAAAAAGAAAAAAAGCAGATAGAAAAATTTAAAGCTATAATATATATAATACATATATTATATATATATATGTATAATATACACATTTATATGTGACATAAGATCTAGAACGGAAGAAAGAAATTGTAGAGTGTAACAGTACGTAGAGTGAATATGATCGATCGTGACTAATACGTAGCAAGGAAAAAAGATTTAAAAAAATGAGAGAAAAGGGGAATCAGCAACTCGAAGAATTTTTTTTTTTTTTTTTTTTTTTTTGTTAATTCTCGAACCGTACTAGAGAAATGTTTCGCGCTACAAAATACTCGTTCTCTTCCGGAGCACTCTTCTTTATGAAAGATCGTATTTCTTATTGTTATCATATAACTTCGTTCTTTTGACAAACAAAGGCAATGTTTCTTTTTTTTTTTCAAAAGTGCAATTTTCAACGAGTGTACATATTGTGACAATATAAATCTTATGCAAAAAATTTTCCCTGATGAGTCGTTCATAAAGCAAAGTAAAATGACCGTTAACTGAAAAGTGGTTGACTTGTTTGAAAAAAAAAAAAAAACAAAAAAAAAAAAACTAAAAAAAATAAAAAAGAAAAAAAAACCGAAACTCAAAAGGCATTGCTTTTAGAAATGATCGTAACATAAAGAAGAGGGCGGCTTATTTTACTGAATAATAAATCGCGAATTGGATTTTTCAAATCCGGGCGGTATCGTGACCCAGTGTCACTTCACTCTACTTACCTACGCTCTTCAAACGAATCTCGGCTGAAGTCCTCGTACATGCCTCTACTATAACAGCGGTATAATAAATAATCGAATCTACTATTGAGATCAGATCAACATATACCATTTTACTGGCTCCCTTGTCCAAGGCTTAACTTTGTGAATTAGTCCCTGTACATACATATTCACGTGCAAAGAGGAAAACAAGAGTCGCGTGCCTCGCCTAATATGACTGTCAAGTTTTTTTTTGGGATCGGGACGGAAATTATTATCATGCCTACTTCGAGAGAGAAAGAAAAAGAGAGAAAGAGAAAGTTCAGGACAAACCATGTCTGGAGGAAACGGATTATACTGTCAACTTTTCCACGAGGATATTCTGTGTCTCTTTACTCTTGCGTCGACAAACAACACCGCACATGTACATTAGTGCGTAACAACTTGATATGAAGGAAAAAAAGTCTTGTTTGCGTCGTGAGACGCAACTTTCGAGAGAAATGTTTCGTTAATAAACGTGCACACGCTCAAAGCTACAATGACCTACGAAACAGTGCACGAAGCAACAGTAAATCGCTATCTGTACAAACTTTGAACGATCGACAAACAATTCGATGGGAAACGAAACGGCGAAAGTGAAGAGAACGTGTGGGATGTGAACTAGTCATATGAGGCAGGCAGCGGTAAAGACTGGATTTTTAACCCATGCGACTTGCAAATTATAGCTTCGCCAAAAAGAAAAAAAAAACAACGAGTGTATTATTTGTAACAAATGAGTCATTTGCAGCCCAGGCTGGGATTGTACGGGGGGTAACGGGGGTAGTAAGAGAGAGAAAGAGAGAGAGAGGGATAACGTGCAACAACAAATTCAATTATTTAGAGAAAAACTGGAGAGATATTCAATCAATTTCTATTTGCGAATGGATTTACATACATGAAACGCTTTGAATCTCGTGAGTAGAAGTCAGCTTCAAGAACTATGGATCGCGTAATAAAAAAAAAAAAAAAAAAAAAAAAAAAAAAAAAAAAAAAAAAAAAAAAAAACGAATAAACAGAAATGAGAAAAATTACTTCGTTGCCCTTTTCGCGAATTTTTAACTCGGCCAAATCTGCGATAATCTGCGTTGAAAAGTCACGAAACTCGACAAACTTTTTTTTCTCTCTGACACGATTTCAGGTTGTGGCGTTGTGGACATTTTATATTTACAAAAATTATGATTTTACACATTTTTTTTTGTATTTAATTAGACAAAAGAACGTCACGTTAAAAACAAAAAATGATTGAAAAAAAAAAAAGGAAAAAGAAACAGGTACTCGACGACATGTATGAATTATTACTGGAGAACTGATATTTTATCATATGTTTGCAACACATTGTAAACAAAAGTAAAGCTGTGTATCTCGACTTGTTTGTACTTTTTTAAATCACTTTATTGTTGGATACGCAAGTAGTCCTTCAAATTAACAAAGAAACAAACAGTCTTCGTATATAACAAAAAGATATGTTATGATGAAATCGATTTGAATCGAATCGAATGTTGTTTATGTGAAGCTTATGTTCGTAAGCCTTTGGAACAATCATCTTTAACTAATTATAGATTAGATGTCGTGTGAGGCAGAACAAACTTACGAAACTTACTGGTCCAATTCGTCTGAAGAGCTGAATCGATTCAATGCGCCATTTTCCAAAATCGCGCCAGTCCTGTTTTTTTTTTTTTTTTTTTTTTTTTTTTTTGTTTTGTTTTGCTCTATCTACATTTGTGCGCGAGTTTCGTTTTTTAAAAATTGCAGATCGCATCCTGGCTCGCGGTAGAGTGATCGAGAGAAATTTAGTTCGCATTCTCTAGGAACGTTTCTTCATCCCAGGCCTCCGCGCCACTCCCGGCTATGTGATGTGCGTAATAGGGAGCGCTTGAAACACAAAGGATTCAGTGAGAGACATACAGGCCAATCTCGCAGTTAATGCCATGGATCAAGAGAGTCTATGAACTAAAAAAAAAAAAAAAAAAAAAAAAAAAAAAAAAAAAAAAAAAAAAAAAGAAAATAAAAAGAAATAAGATTTCGAGACCACCACAGACGACGCAAGACACAACGTGAATATGACGTAGGCGCGCGGCTGCTGTGTTTCGTCTGACGCGGATATCATTTGTTGTTTGCAGCGACAAGAACGAGGCGTGACTACTCGCTAACAAAATGAGTCAAAAGACTTACTCTTGTACAACTTGAACGTTGACCCGGGACTGTCTCTCTAGGGTTGCCCGCGTTCATGGACAAAGATGGTACGCCTGAGGTGCACTGAAATTTAGAATGTACAGAAACGTCCAAGCGTCATACAAATTAACATTTCACTACGACGGAGTCTGCACTCATGTGAGAGCGTCGGGTCGACACTTGTACGTGTTGTGAAATTATCTATTTTAAAAGTTTTCAAAAGAGTGACACGTGAAAAGTAATAAATTTGCAGATAGGCGATATAACGATCATGCGTTGTGTCGCGCAAGTAACATTTGTCTCAAGAGAGAAAGAGAGAGAAAGAGAGAGAGAGAAGTCCCGTTTTAAACATCCGACAGCAAAAAAGAATAAGAGGATATAAAAACCGAAGATTGTAAAAAAAAAAGAATATACAGTTAAAACGAAAAAAAGAGCGAAAAGAGCAAAAGATTTGTTTTGCAATGAAGTCGAGGCGTGTTTGTGAACATTGTCGAATCTCGC
Organism: Pseudomyrmex pallidus; assembly: GCA_014825455.1. Classification (NCBI taxonomy): domain Eukaryota; kingdom Metazoa; phylum Arthropoda; class Insecta; order Hymenoptera; family Formicidae; genus Pseudomyrmex; species Pseudomyrmex pallidus. The sequence continues at coordinate 15,311 of QVNV01021996.1, read as the reverse complement.
GATCACGCGCAAGCATATTGAGACTCGACGCACATTCACTATCTTGTGGGATAAAAAAAAAAATTTAAGGAGACATGTGTGTTAAGAGGAAGATATACAAATCGAGAAGTCTACGTGTATAGTAGAGAGAAAGTGTAATGCGACAAAATTTAAAAAAAACAAAAAAACATGTCGACGAGTCACCGAAACCCCAATTCGCATGAGCTGTTAATCCAGCCTGGAACGTTCACAATGTTAAGTCGGACGATTGGGCAGTGTCGGTACGCCGAGAGTACCTACTCACCTGAACCGGCCGTTGTTGCCACTCGGAGGGGGTGATCGGCGGCTGAACATACCATACTCGTTTCCACGGGAGAAGCCGGTATCGCGCATGGATCCCATACCTAGAGGAGGCATAGGAGACATTGGATCTCGTCTTGCAGGTGGCATTGACATTGGTGGAGGATAGTCAGGCCCACACATGGGATTTCCCATGTCGGGCCCTGTCATACCAGTAAACCGCCTTTCATAAAGATCCCTGGTGTCCTCGAAGCCCCGTCTGTCGTAGTAGCTTTCATAGTCCTGAAACAAGCAAAATTTTGAAAGGTTAACGCGCGGAACAACACGCGAGGATGATCAGCCACTCGTTCCTCGTTATCAAGAACGCTGGTGAAATGATCAGTAAGTTTCGTCACAAGACAAAAGTAGACAAGTTTTATCGAGCAGAAAACAAACTTACCCCAAAGCGGCCACCTCCCATGAGTCTGTCCCGAAGGAACGGTGGTGGCGGAGGCGGAGGATAAGGATCACGACCGAACATCCTGTCCCTATATCCATTTCTGTCGGGACCGCCTCCCATTCCGCCCTTGGGACATTCCTTCGACCAGTGACCGCCTCGTCCACATCGGTAGCATTGCTCCGGATCACCCATTCCTGGCCTCTGCCTCACTCTGCTCGTTGAGATTTGCACTTTCATTGGCTGTCCGTCCACGATCTGTCCGTTGAGCTCCTTGATGGCCTCGTTAACGTCGCCCGCGGCTTCGAGATGAACGAAACCGTAGTTTCGTACGATGTCACATTCGACAACCGTGCCATACTTGGCGAACAGTTCCCGTACTTGCGGCGCCTTTGTGTTGTCTGTAAGATTACCGACGAAGATTTTCGTGGTGGGAGTATTGGGTCCCTTACGACTCTTTGCCGCCTCACACTTTATCGGTTGTCCGTGAACCATGTGTCCGTTCAAATTTTGAATCGCATTCCTTCCAGCTTCCTCATTTTCCATATGCTACGTGTGTGTCACACAAAAGAATACATTTGTAATTTCGCTTAAGACAACAAAGCATATCACAGAAAATATACTCACCACAAAGCCGTAATTCTTTACCACATCGCATTCCACAACTTTGCCATACTTCTCGAACAGCGGCTTGATGTCTCCGTTCGAAGTCTTATCGGCTAAATTGCCAATGAAGATTTTGAATGTGCCAACACTGCTAAAACCCGGCATTTTTCAGCGTTGTCCTAATGTCCACAAAAAGAAAACAAAAAACACGCACTTAAAAACTTCTCGTCCGTCTTTCATCGCATATAAACTTGATTGATCAGCACACTCGTGAATCTAAGGTTTGTCTTATTATGGCTACTGGATCTCCAATGTTCTTTTATTCCACATGCCAGCTATTTTGCTTTTACTTAGCACATTCATTAATTATCATATTTAAGCTGCTACAGAAAAGCTATATGTGCATTTTAATCTAGAGACTAGCGCCACACAGCGCCGAGATGCTAGAGCACAATTATCATACTCGACACAATATCGATACGCATATAGAGACGAAGCAATGTATAAATTTTTCCAGAATGAACTAAGCGATAATAAAAAAAAAAAAAAATTCAAGAATCTTTCTCGAGAAATTTTTATTCCGATCAAATTTTCATGCGTTTATTACGCCGTTCTACGACGTACGCCCTACGAGATGGCGCTTTTCGAGGACTATAGTGGGGAAACAAAAAAAAGTCGGAATGACGCGATTGTTTGCCGGAGAGACGCTTCCCTTCCTCCATCTTGCTGCTTATCGTAAACTCATGCCACCGGTTCTAACCATTTCGCGCGTCGCCGCACGAGCGCCTTCCCGCACATTTTTTTTTTTTTTTTTATTATCGTCGCGACAAGTCGAACGCGCACGAGACAACGCACGCGAGATGATAAATTACGCGAAGAGTGTGGTAAACGCGCGAGGCCGTCCGCCGCGAATTTGCGACCCGGCGACGGAAAATACGTACCTTTCGTCAGATAAATTCCGAGGATCTCTTACGGTAACGAACGACATACCTGTTAAACCCACGTGGTGTTTGCGGATTGTCCGATATCGCACGCCGCTCACTCGGGATACACGGGAAGAAAACTAGGAAGAAGAAGAAGAATCCACTTGTGCCGGTCGGACGCGATTCTCACGACGAGCACACGCGCAATATGGAAATGGCGGTCTTCCTTGATGATGGGAGAGAAAAGAACACTGTGCGCATGCGCGTGGACGACCGCAAGCGACGTCTAGAAAGCGCGGCAGAATATTCACCTTGCCAAATTGCGCGTTCGTGTATTGAATGCGATTGAAATTCGCTTTTGCATATACATATATGTTACGTTTCGCGCCTCTTCCGTTGCGTTTGCACGCGCGAACTCGCGACAGATGACCGTGAATACTCGCGACTATCGCGTACGCTACAATTTTCGGTACATTCGAACGAAAACAATTTAAGTGAATATTCGACAAAATCTAAAAACACAAATTTCTTTTTATAAGTTTGGAAAAAAATTTACAGATAAATTTCGATTAAGTACTTTCGGCTTGTCTTGTCAGAATTGATCAGAAAGGTCCAACTTGATCAATTCGATCTTACGGCGGACTCATTAATAAATTGTAAAACCAAATTTATTCACTAAAAGTTATTTTTTTAAAGTCGCACACGGTGCAATGTATCGCTAAAAAAACCTATTTCGAATTGAACGAATATTCGGCAACTCATCGACGGCATTACACAGACGATACGATTTTTAGAAACGTCCGTCCGCAAGATCGCGCGTTTCGTCTCTTCGAATTCGATAAAAACATTTATCATATAAGTTGTTATTTATAAAACTGTAGTTTTTGTAAAAAAAAAAGATGGATTCTTATGCGAATTTAAACACTGACTCATATATCACCGGTAGTTGGATCATTTGTCCGACTCGGTTTCCAACCGCCAACTTTAGAAATTTAAACAAATTGAATATCTTCGAGCGATATCGTTGGTAGCCGGCCAAATCGCGTAAACTTTAGCGGCGGCGTTTGTCGCAAAAGAACACGCAATAATTGGAATCTTGCCGAAGAACAACGGCGCTACGGAGTATTATTATCCGCGAGAGAAAAAAAACACGTGCACGAGTGGGAAAATCGATCGAGAGGATCAAAAAGAGACCGTGGAAACGAAAAAAAATCGTCCGACGCTACTCGTTCATTTTGGACGAGAGAGACCGCGGAACGACCGGCAGCCCGTTTGTGGAAAATTACCGACGACTGCGTGAGAACACGCAACAGAGAATGATTCACGGAAACGCCAGGTTTCGTCTTATCGACAGGTTCCATCTCGTTGAAGCGACAAATCGTTTGTGCATTCCTAATTACGCACGTTTCTCTCTCTCTCTTTCTTTCCTTCCGAATTACACGAGACAAAGAGAAAACAGAGACTGGAGTCGCTATATACGTAACTCGCATAGTTTACATTCACGCGTTGAACGAACGCGCGAAAACGTTTCCTGCACTTTTCGCGTGCCATTCGCGGCGACCGAGTTCCTCCGCGAGGAATCCGAGCGGGGATCAGATCCCGCTGGCGTAAAAATCGATTCTGTTTGCGATTTGCCGAAACGCGAGAAGAGACTCGAAACCGGATTCCGTGCGTGGCTGCGCGAGGGAAAAAAACCAGACGCCGGCACGAAGACGAGACCGATCCCCCGTGACGAGGGATTGTCGCGAATCATTCGTCCGAATCACGCGAAACCGAACCCGCTCCTCGCCGTCGTGCGAATATCTTGGCTGACGCAATTGACTTACTCACCAAATTGACGTTGCGAAGATCAAGACGCGTTAATTCCGTTGCAAGCCTTCCGAAATCCACACGAGAGTAGAAAAGATGGCCGATCGGATGTATGCACGAAACATGCAACGCGTGTCAACGACGCTTCCGGTTAACTGAAACTCGTTGGGTTGTGACGCGTCGTCCCGAACCCACGATCGTGCACTGAACGCGACCGAAGATTGGCCGAGGAGTGATCCGACTCCGTTCCGAGTAAAAAACTCGACCAATCCCGACGCGGGGAGCCTTAAACTCCGTTTGCATGAGCGCGCAACCAGCCAATCACGTTGTTCGATTGCTACGAAGTTTCAGATTAGGATTAGGTTCTCTTTCCATACACTGGCTGCACTAGTTCACAGTCTATCTTTTTTTTTATTCATATTAGGAAGAAAAAGATAGACTGTGAACTAGTGCAGCCAGTGTATGGAAATCTCTTGTTCTTCTACCGAACGAATCCGCTGTAAGTTTTTTGCGACTCCTTCCCCAGTTGTGCGACTGCAGTCCGCATCTTGCAACGACATCTTTCGGACTCTCGTGTGTCCAATCTCGGACGGATTCACATCTGCGCGTATCAACAAACGAGATCCCGTTACCCAACGTCACGGGGTTTCGCCGAGCGACGGGCAGAGGGCGCCATCGGACGGGCTCCCGACAGACGAGACAGATGTGTCACGGCCGTACACAAGAGGAGAAACACAAGAACGGACATGGCGTAAAGTGAGTGTGTTTGCACATGTGTCAGTGAATTTTTTGGATAAGAGGTCAGTTCCTGAGTCGGGAGAGACGGTCGGGAATCGCGAGCGCGGCCGCCGAGCGGGTTTATCGCGGTCCTCGACTCGACTATATCGCCAGGAGCGGCCGCACCGGGGGCGAACGTGCGCGGGTGGACGCGCCGCGGGGGGATTTTACGAAGGAAGAGAGCGTGCGACACACACACTTATACACGGGGCAAGAGGGAAAGAGACGCGCGAAGAAGAGCGATCGGCGAGTCTCTCCGCGGGTAACCGCTCGTTTTGGTTTGGGGGTCAATCCAGCCATCGTCGGAGAGCGCAACGAGTTTAACGCAGTTGCGGTAATGCCCCGATTTAACGTGTCCGCGTTACGACGTCCGCGACCATTTCCGATCGCCTCGCGACGACGACGACGGGAGTCTCGTGCCGAGGATTAACACGCGCGCGATACTACGAGGCGATCGGACCCCGCCGGCCTAATAAGATTTTTTTTTCTTTCCCCCTGGCACGGCGAGGGCATTCCGATCCCCTGAGAGTGGCCCCCGTTCGTGCAACATTGTTGTTGTATTTTCTCTCGCGACAAAAATGAGAGATATTTATAAGTGCGTAACGCGACGGGACGGCGACGCGTAATATGTACGACGGGGTATAACAATCGTCGCGTAATGATAGAATGCGGCACCGTGCAATTGAATCGGCAGAGATTCCTCGCGAATGTACTACATCTTCTTTCGCGGTGTTGTCGCAAAACTGTTTTTTATTTTCTTCTTGCTCGATCTGTGCGACTTTTGTCTAATATGTGAAGTTTATCGTGTTGAGTTTTTTTTGTGACGATTGAACGACACACAAACACAAATTGGCTCCACGACTATGAAAAGTCAGGAATAAATGTTGTTGTTGTTGTTTTCCGTATTATATATTGATTGTTACGCGAGAGGAAAAATGTTGTAAAAACGATGTCACAATCGAACGTCACGTATATATATCGAATTGTTAACGTTTCTCGTCACGATACTCGGCCAACAGCGCTTTCTCAGTTTTCTCTCTTTCCAAGTTTCTTCGAACATCTTCGTCGAATTATACATACGTTCTGATGTATATTTTTAGGTTGGGTCAGAGTTGATTAAAAATAAGCTTCCTATTACGATATTACGTCAATAATAGATAGTACATAAAGAAAATTACAGGTGAGTTTAACACGTATATACCATTTAACACATCGGTACACAATTTATGTTATTGTTTTTGAGATGCGAGTGTGCGATCTCACGCTTTTTATCTTTCAATTGTCAGACACAATTTTCCAAGAGTTATTATATAAGCAGATAGCATTTTTTTTTTTTTTGTATAAATAATGAGGCAAGAGTGTAACTTGATATCTGTGATATTTGAATATACAGAAAGAGAAATGCACAATAAAGTTAGATTTATGTGGAACAGGCTAGTATTTAAAATTAGCAGCTAATTAATAGCGAATTGTAGAGTGGAATAATTGTTGCAATTATTTTTGTTTTGTCTGTAACTAAAAAAAAAAAGAAAGGTAAAGTGGAAGAGCAAACAGGGAAAAATGTGTGTGTGAGAGAGAGAGAGAGAGGAGAGAATGCAATCTCAGAAAAGAGAGCCATTTCACACAAGCTTGGTTTAGACATTCTAAATATAGCTGGAGGCTCTATAGGCTTTCCGTACTGTGTCATGCCGTGCAGAGCAACATCCTGCTGTATTGCGTAGATCTTGATCATTTTCACCACCAGTATGGGCAGAATGCCAATTATTCTGTTAGAGAGAGAGAGAATCTGATAAAATTTTAATAATCTATCTTTTGACATTAGTTTTTTCTTTTTCACTGATAAAAAGTTTTCTTTTTCTCACTTGTTCAAGTAGTTTGCAATATAGCAGAATGTAGGTTGGCGCTGTATTCATTACCAAACGTGCACAAAAAAAAAAAATTTGCACGCAAATATTTTGCATGCAATCTTTCTCTTTTTTATTTGTTGGAAAAACTATTGTAAGAACTGCAATGTTTTTTTTTTCTTACAGATCATGGTTTGCAAAGCGGACGAGAAGATTCAAGTATGCGCGGTACAGTTTCAATTCGAGCCTAATCCCAACCTTTTCAATAACAAGAATAACAAATTCCCTTTACATGTATCTACAAGAGTGAAGGATCTTTATACCTACATCGAGGAGCATTATCAATTGCGACCCGATAGCTTTAGATTACTTTTATTCACGTCACGCAGAATGGTACTGTTTGCATTTATAATTTGCATTTATAACATAATCTTTATATCTGTACAATTCTTCTAACAAATGTTTGTTACATGTCCATCCAGATCGATCTAGCCCCACTGAAGGACAAAACAATGGAAGAAATCGGAGTGGATTTCTCAGATCCGAGTTTACCCGAGATAAAGAACGTTCTACTCGTTGGCGATCCAGCACGGACCATTGTTGATGAAAATTTATTGAAGACCATGAAAGAGTACATGCCGAAACGTAATCTGAAAAGTGAGGTTGAGGCGCCAGCGCTTCAACAGCCCGTCTGGGGATCGCTTCAAGAACCTATCTGGGGAGCGGAGGAAGATACTGTTAGGGAAGATACAAAAGAAGATATTAGAGATAATAGAGAAGAAGATAATTTAAGAAGTTTTATTAAAACCGAGACAAGTGAGTGATATTGAGATGATATCTTTCCGTGCATTAACGGTAAAATGTGCTAATAACGAAAGTTTTGATCACAGAATTAATATCTTTTAAATCTCTTTTCGTAGACTACGTTGGTTTAGTCAATCAAGCAATGACCTGTTATTTGAATAGTCTTCTACAAGCGTTGTACATGACGCCAGAATTTCGCAATGCGCTTTACAACTGGGAGTACGTAGACGGTTCGGAAAAAGATGAAGCTATGAGTATACCGTATCAGTTGCAGAAGTTATTTCTCAACCTGCAGGTAACGACGCGCATTTGTAATTGACGAATATTATTAAACGAACAATTCTCGCGGTTTTTTACATAATCATGAACGTGTAATGCTTTTCGAGTGTAGACGTCTACAAAATCCGCAGTGGAAACTACATCCTTAACAAAGAGTTTTGGATGGGATTCCACCGAGGCGTGGCAGCAGCACGACATCCAGGAACTTTGTAGAGTCATGTTCGACGCGTTGGAACAGAAATTCAAAAATACGGAACAGTCTGACTTGATCAACAGGCTTTACGAAGGTATGAAATAATATCAGTGCGTACGTGATTTGAAAACATCCGTAAAATTTGTCTCTTGTTTCGGCAGGAAAAATGATCGATTACGTCAAATGTCTCGAGTGTGGAACGGAGAAAACGAGAGAAGACACGTTTCTCGATATTCCGCTACCTGTGAGACCGTTCGGAAGCAACGTCGCGTACAACAGTGTGGTAAGTAGCACATGGTTGTGCATAAATCTCAAACTATTTACTTTGTAAACGCGTACAAATTCGGGACTTTCGCAGGCGGAAGCGCTCAGAGCGTTTGTCCAGTACGAAACATTGGAGGGAGCCAATCAGTACCACTGCGAGAAATGCAACAAAAAATGCGACGCCCACAAAGGATTGAAGTTCACCAAATTTCCGTATTTGTTAACCTTACATCTCAAGCGGTTCGATTTCGATTACAAAACTTTCCATCGGATCAAACTTAACGACAAGTAATTTTTATTTTACTGATTAGCGCTCTTTCAATCTCTTCGTCATAATTAAACAATTTATATTTTTCTTTGTGTAGAGTTACGTTCCCAGACATATTAGACTTGAACTCCTTTATTCCGACCACGACGAGTCAAGAATCTCCCGGCGGCGAGGAGGATATCGGCTTGGGTATCAAATGCGACGATAGTTCGACAACAGATAGTGGCACCTTGGATGATGATTGCGCGCCGTGTGACAACAGTCTGTCCAACAGTAATCACTCGACTAATCACGACCAGGACGATGACGAAGGTGATCAATAATATAAATATGCGTTGAAATCCGATCGTTTACCGCAACAGTTTCTCAGAATCGTTAATGCACGTATTACGCTTTCAGGTATTGATATGAGCAACGGACCGTCCACGTCGAGCTGCAATTCGCATCACGATAACGAAAAGAATCGCGCCGCACTATTGGGAAACATGGTCGGGAACATGTTGCGAAAAGGCCCGTACATATACGAACTGTTCTCGATAATGATTCATAGCGGAAGCGCGAGCGGAGGTCATTATTACGCTTATATAAAAGATTTCCGAACGCAACAGTGGTTATGTTTTAATGACCAAAGTGTCACTCGGGTACGAGAAGCGGTTCCGCAAATAGTTTTATTTTCAATGCGGATGTGTGACCACGCTGTGTGTGATCGTTGGTTTTTTTTTCCATTGCGCTGTTTCAGATAACTCACGACGACATTCAGAAAACGTACGGCGGCGGACCTTCGAGGGCGTATTACAGCGGAGCTTACAGCTGCAGCACGAACGCGTACATGCTCATGTACAGGCAAATCGATCGCACTCGCAACGCGCTGCCTATTGAAACCCAAGACTTTCCACGACACATTCAGGTACGGAGAAATAAAGAGCTAAAATACGTTTTTCACATTCGAGAGTAAAAAAAGGAAAACAAGACTTTGTTTTATCTCTCGCAAATTTTTGTTCTGTTTGTAGGAACTGTTGAAAAAAATGAAAGAAAGCGAGGATAACGACAGGAAGAATCGCGACAAGCAAATGTCGATACCCAGGTTGAAGATATACTGTCGCCATCCGATAGAAGGGAAACTGGTGAACAAGCTGTACGTTATGCCCGACATCACTTGGGCCGAAGCGACGGAAAAGGCGTACAAGAAGTTCGGTCTCGAAACCGTGGTCAGTTTGGATCAGTGCCGTTTGGTCAGTTACGAACCCAATACCGATTTGATAGAATGCAGTTACGACGATCAGGAGCAGGCGTCCGTCGGAAGTATATTGCTTACGTCGCGCCGGATCGATCTGCTGTTGGAAATTCGTAACAAGGATCAGAAATTCGAGACGTATCTGCCGGGTGGTGAGTATTCGCTTGAGAATCGCGCGCGTGTCGTCTAAGGGATTACGTCGAGAATTTAAAATTCTCAAATTTTGCGCGTTTTCAGGAGTCGCGACAAAAGTATTTGTCATAGACGTAGCCAGAGAAGAGGTAATTGACGGTCCGATTGATATTCGAGGTTCGTCGTGGCAAAGTGTTAAAGACTATAAACAAATCGTAGGAAAGGTAATTAATATGGATCCAAAGCAAATGAAAATAGTGTTGCGAAAGTATCCCGACAATATACCGGTGGAAAACGACAACAGTGATCTGCAGAGCGAGGGGTTTTATAACGCGAATAAAGTATTTGTATCAACGATGTACGATTTAGATAATACCAAACCTTTTCAAGAATCAACAGTGTACAGAGTCATAGAGAATTTTAGACACGTCATTTTTCTGAACGTTCAATTGCCAGATGTCAACAAAGGTAAAGTACAAGATAATTTATGTTTTTTCACGTGGACAACAGAGTGCAAATTATGTTTGTGAGTTTAATTGCTAAAAGCGTAAAAAACCGTTCTAAAACTTTAATACAGAAATATTGGAAGAACTGAATATCCCGTCGTTGGATGAGAAATACGAGGAGAAGGAAAGGTCCGTTAGCAGCACGTCGTCCAAACTGAGCGTCACGGAACAACAGCACTGGGACGTTGGCTCCAAGTACAACGAATCCGCGAAAGGTTGCGCGCGAACTACCGACGACACTTCTATTCGAAATATAAGTCCTCAATTGGGCGAAGCGGAAGAGTGGAACACGCCCGAGCAGAGTAACAGCGAAGATAGCAGTCTGAGCGATAGCGATAAGACGTTGGTCGGCGACGCGCCGGACAGCATTGACATTCAGCCACAGTCGTGGGATAGTCGTGGGGTAGCCAATTACAGGGACGATTACAATTACAGAAGGGACTACAAGATTTCGAAGCAATTCGAGATAGAGAACTGGGACGACGACGACTCCGAATATTACTTCAGAGCTACACCTTATACGGATAGCACTCAACAAAAATGTACGTCGTCCAAAAGCTCCGTCTTCGGACTAACTGAATATGAGAGATTTGTGTGTGTGTGTGTGTGTTAATTGTCTTCTTTTTTTTTGTTTGCAGTACTTAAAGTATTAGTAGATAAGAGAATGAAGTTAAGCACGTTGAAGAAAAATTTAGAGCCGTTCGTGGGTGTGCCTGTAGAGTACTTCAAAGTTTTTCGCGTGTCCAATTCGGGCGAGTCCGAGTGTGTTTCTTTAATCGAACAGCTCAAGTTGTACGGGGACGGCGAGAGACTAAACGTGAAACTCGGACGAGCCCTACGTAGCGGGGAATTCAAAGTGAAGTTGTATCAGCTACTGATCGACTCCGCCGAGGTTTGTGTGAAACAATTTTTAACATTTTTTTTACACACGTCTTGTATCAGTGCGTCCGTATGTTTGTTTGTTTTATTATAAATTGAAATTTGCTTACTAGCCTTATAAATTCTTGTGCGAATGGATCGTCTCGAAATACATGACGGTCGGGCAAGCGAAGAAAGAGATACTAGCGGAAATAAAGAAGAAGTACGACATAGACATACCGTACGAAAAGTGCCGGCTTAGGAAGAAGTGCTACAAGACGGCGTCAAAGGTATTCTTGGACGAGCAGAAATTCGAGGATCTTCACTCGCAATTCGAGATGATAGTTCAAGAATTACCGGACAAAGAGACGGTAACGGATCCCAATCAGATCGTTCTGTTCGTCAGACGATGGTTACCGGCAAAATTGCAATTGGCCCAGTTCCAAGAAATTGTTATGGACAATAGAACTGTCGAAGAACTGAAGAAGAAGGTAAATAAGCAAGAAAAGTTCTTTTCTTTTTGCTAAGAAATTGATAGATAGAAACTTTACCTGAGATTTTTCCTGCGGTCTTTTCTTTCAGCTTTCGGCAATGTCGGATATTCCAGAAGAATTCATAGACGTGGCAAAGGGAAAAGGTAGTTTTCCGTGTGACAATTCTGTGCTGCGGATTCAGAACGAGCACGATTGGAACGAGCAACCCGATAGTTTATCTTTCAATTTCGAGGATGGTGCCGTTTTCTTGTACAGGTATTCATTTATATTTCCGGATATATATGTTTACGTTTCGATAAAACAAAAAACGAAAAAAAAAAAAACAAAAAAGGAAACAAATATCGGATGCTAATTTTACTGTTTTCGAATTGTTTTCAGGGATAGTAGAGAAAAACCGAAACAGTTAAATGCTGACGAGGTAATGGAAATCGCTTTTAAGGAAAATTCACGCTTAACTCCGCTTTCTACTACTTCAAGTTATAGTCCACGTCGGGAGAGAGCGCTTAAGATATATTACGACACGAACGATCGTCCATAGGGAAAAAGCACGTGTTGTCTTTTGAAGCTTATCAGTTGTTAAATAGGCGGATGTTTTACGCGAACACAAAACATTTGCACCGGATCCATCCTGCGTATATCCCGTCGGATATTTGCGAAAGTATGTATCATCGTTTTTCATCGAACGCGTCAAAAAATGTTTTGTGTTCCGGCGTTGAGTCTTCGACATTTCAAAAAAGCTTCCGCGTTCCTACGGGTTTTTAGCTTGTGTCTCTTTCCGAAAAAAAACAAAAAACAAAAAAAACAACCACCGTTGGATTTTTTAAACATGTTGTGGATTCATGAATCGTTACATCGTGAAACAATTGGAAAATGAGATATTTATATACAATATATATACACGCAGAATGTAACATATTTTCCATATCACCTGGTCTGTTGAATCAGTTTTCCATCTCTTCAATCAAGAAGCGTAGTTAGTTGTAAAACAAAAACAAAAAAAAAAAAAAAGAAAAAAAATCGAACAACAACTGTAGCAAGCGAAATGTTTTTTCGATGCGAACTTAGCGAAAAAAAAAAAAAAAAACTTCACGTTGTGCGAGTTGTCTCACTCTCAGTCTTTTGCATGACGATGTAATTTGTGTGTTCCTTTTAGTATTCCCCTATCTACTTGATTCTCCCTATTTTAGGGAAAACCTTTTGCATCTTTCTATACTTGTTAAAACGTTGAAACTTGCTCTTCTGGAAAGATCAAATGCCTTATATATACATCTAGAGGAGTTATCGTATAAGAACAGCACCGTTTTACAAAGTTTCCTCGACAATATTTTCATTATTGTCATTTCTTTAGCACAATAATGCGATTTCACTTTAGAACTTTCTGATACACAAACTGGATTTCTTCATCTGAATTTCACTTCTCAAAGCTTTCGATTCTTTCGATGAGTTTTGAAAAAAAAAAGAAAAAAAATAATCTGGTCGTATGTACGTATGTATGTATTGTAACATTAATCTGGCAATGTGTGTGTAATAGCGTGTGTCAATTTGTTGAATGTGATCGGTATTCTAATATAAATATGTTATTGTATATGTATATTTAATTATTTTTAATTAATTATTAACCGTGATGTGCGTCTCTACTGTTGATCACTGCGTAAAAAAACTATTCGAAAACAACGATATGATAATTTCTTGGAAAGAAAATCGGAAGAAAAAAAACTCGATTGTTCTTACAAGATCGCTCATTTCTCGCCATTGGATGCAACACTAGAGGGCACGTTTATTTCTGTGCGCCAAGTTACGTTTGAGTATTTGTTTTTACTTCGCGCGCGATTTTGTTGTACATATGTCGTCGAGAATTGTACTTTTACAATAACAATCGGTAATGTAGATGTTTCTTTTTTTTATTTTTTTTTTTTTTTTTTTTTTTTTTTTTGCGTAAGATTTCGATTCGGATTACAATATACATATGAAAGAATTTTCTCAGAAAAGTGAAGCGCGCGTTCGTTGCTTAAATCGTCAATGATTAAGTGCTTTTGAAAATCTGCTTTCACGTCGTAAATAAATTTTATTTTATTCCTTTTCTTCTCTCAAAGATGAAAAATTGATGAACTGGACCAAGTGGTAGCTTGTCGCGTTTCTATTTGTTGTAGCTTTATATTTATTTTGTTATCCCTCTCCTACGTGCGAAGCGAACGTTTTTATTTATCGTCCGATGTTGAACTGTGTCGGATCGTTTCTCCGTCATCTCGTTTTTATAACCGCTGAACGGCAAAAAAACAAAAAAAAAAACCAAAATGGGAAAATCGTATCGAGTTGTCGAGTTGTGCTAGTTTTTAACAAGATAAATATAATCGATGATATTTACGTTAATTTCATCCTCATTTGCGGATAAGTCAATAAATTGTGAAATACATCACACGTCTCTCTTGACAAAAAGCGGATTGTAATTTGAAATTCTTCAATCATTGATGATCAAAGGTGTTATTCTCTGTATAATACACTCTGAAGTTATAAAACAAATTATATTTATAAAAATTATTAACAACGAAAACCATCAGTTTTTTTTTTCGTTTCTTACCCTTCTTTTTTCTCCTCTCCTGTTCTATTGTTGTGACTACAGTGGTCGCGTTCAATAGAACAATTGCTGCTCAATTGTTTTGTGTCTCACCACGACGATGATTTATTGGTTCTAAAAGTAAGAACCAATCACGTTCACAGCAGAAGTGACAGTTTCAACAGAACAAGCTGCTTTGTGACGCAATCAAATGTATAAAAAAAAAAAAAAAAAACTGAACTATCGCAACTATTGCGAAAAGTATTTAGAACACAAAGAAAGCTGCTAGAAAATGTTTTTTTTTTTTTTTATTTGCGAACATTGTTGCAATAGTGTTTTTTTTTTTTATTACGGAGATATTTTCTTTTTTTTGTAGTATATTTCAAAAAATAAATAACTATTTCATCATGTAATATTTATTGACTTAATAAGGACTTACTTTTCGGGACAAGAACTTCAGAGAAAGCAATTTTTTTTTCGATTTATACACAGTTGCGACAGTACTTTTATATATATAAAAATATGGTCTATTTTTGTGGCAAACATATTCTGTATAACAACTATTGACATATAATAAGACTATTTTTTGAAAAAAGTCTAAGCACAAAAAATATGCAGATAACATAAATGAAAAAAAACAATCAATAATAATAATAATAAAAACGGCAAAAAATGTTATATTCCTGTGTTTGATTTATATTCTCAGTCACGGTGAACGACATCATCGAACATATAATATCATTTCGATTTCGAGGGAAATCGATCACGAAGCAGGATCTTGGGTTCGAACTCGAACCTCTGTTATTTCGTTACTATTTGATCAGTACACCACTGTATCTACTATATGAGCTACTCTTTAGCTCAGTGAACTTACGTTTCGAAGTAATATATATGCGTATACATATATATATATATATACATATATATATATATACATATATATACATATATATATATACATATATATACATATATATACAGGGTGTCCCAGAAAGTCCGTCTCACCGCTTGTAGGCAAGTAGAAAGGGTTATTCTGAGTCGAAAAGTCCTT
>QVNV01021995.1:0-16666 GCA_014825455.1 Pseudomyrmex pallidus | reverse complement strand
GTTTTTATTATTTGATGAAAAGTTATTTGTTTAGTAAGTTGTACCTATCACCAAAATATATTATGATTTGATAGAGAATTCTACACTTTGAAACAAGTTATCTCAAAAAATCGAAAGGTGATATACTTTTGGCCGGTACTGTATGTATATTAAATCATATTTTTTAATCTTACATTAATTTTATCTAATTTCTTCAATATGACACAATAAGATTCTCGTGTTCAAATGTGATATATATATTTCACTTTTGTGAAATATATTTTATTTATAAAAATTATAAACTATCACACTATAAAATGTATAGTTTTTTTCGTACACATAATAATCTACAATTCTATTGAGAACTTTTATGTCTCCATTGAGATCGCTCGCGTGTCCCAACCAAATACTCGACAATTTCCAAGAATTTGTGCCTCTGGAAATGATAAACGGATACACCTGATCAATGCGCGACGTAAGTGCATGTCATTAACGATCGTTCATTTTTCATCGGGCTATCCACGGACGCGTGTGCCTACACGTCCGTGCCGGCGTATTCGCTGATGAAAGATCGGGAGTACCGGGCCCGTTGTACTCGAATATCAGGACACCCTGTACACACATTAACCAACCGATATATACGAAGGCCTTTAGCCGACTCGAGCGGGAATAATAATTTCGAGTATCTTTCACAGAGATAGATACGGACATGAAGAGGGTGAGAAGAAGCTATGGGCCTGAACGTTTAAACGAAGAAAGACGCGACGAACCGAGGAGAGAAAGAGAGTGAAAGGAAACGAAAGATGTACAAGAAAGACAGAGAGAGGGGTTGAGATATACGTTACAGGTGAGAGCGCGAGTATCGCGTGCTGCAAACGAGCCGGCAGCTGCCCGCTTCTGGCTACACGGTCTCAGGTATTAATATGCGACTGACCGAGTGGGACCGATGCTTTTGCTGTTAAAGAGTAAACCGCCGGGCCGTATTACGTCACGTCAGCCGTGTGCGTCGCCCATCGTAAGACCCGATCGCGTCCTTTCGGGTTTTTCTCGTATGCGTCGCTACGCGCGCGTGCTCTTTTTGTTTCTCTCAATCCGCTGCATCGCTGAACTATTAATTACAGTTTACGTCATCAAATTGTAGTTTACGCGCGTCAATGTAAAACCGAACGCGCATATACAGCAGCCGCGAACGTGAATAATCGTGTCCCGAAATGATATAATTTGCCGCGTCTTTTCAAATTACTTTTATCCGTTCGTATATGCGCATCGAGTAACGTGAAACCTTTCTGCGGCGAAAATACGAGAGAACGAGGAATTATTAAACGATTTTATTTATTCCATCTCGGGAGTTGTTACTTCATGAATATCGGTCTTACACGCGAGGATTTTGAAAAGCGGCGAGACGGCGCACGGAGAACGTCGGGAGGGTGACTGACATGTTACCGTGTACCGCACTAATATTAAACTATCATCGTGGAAGAGGTTCCGAGCCGCTCTTTTTTTCGGTTTCTTTAGCTCGTGCTCACGTGCATGTGAGGCGTGGGTCACGTGAGGGCCCCGCCGGCGAGTATATGTTGATTTACGCCGATCGTGAGGGCTCCCGATATACTTTGTCGAGAAAGAGGTGTATTAAGCGTGCGAGAGCCGGGCCCGGTGTTTCCTCCCTCCCGTCATTAGAGTTCTTCAAGAAAGAGTGCTTTTTCATTTCATGCGCTGGCCGCCGGCGAAGAACGGGCCCCGTTGAATCCAGCGGCACAGTCAGACTCGTTCGAAAACTGGAATACTTCGGTACTTCGCGCGCAATATATCAGCGCGCACATATTTCCATTCTGTGTTTCAATTAAAAATTGCAAACAAAAATACACGTAAGTGATTGTTACAAAATATACAATGCATCTGTTCTGATCATCGTTAATCTTGCAACGCGTGGTGATCCTCCTCTTCTCCCCTTTGTTGGTTCTTCTTTCTAAAGGCTTGTCATCGAATCACGGACGGAAATTATGATTCCCTCCGTGTTGGCGGAAAATCCGTTCCGTTAACCAAGACTTCACCCGTGTACGACACCACAAAGATGCCGCGTCACGACTTCCTTCCTTATCGGACCAAGCGAGGGATCCGGCCAGGTGACGGTCGGAGGGGAAACGAACGCGGAAGCGGGCGGAAAAGAAGCGCGCGGTGAGCTGAATTAAAAGAACGACTTGTCGGTTGAGTTGACTCTGCTCTACGCCTAGTTTTTCTCCACCCCGTGAGAAAGCCGTGAGCGGGGAAAAAGGGTGGAGAGAAACGCAGCCGAGCGGCGGCGGGCTGAATGCCGAGCAATCTGTTTTCAGCTCTGGATAACTTCGCAGCCCTTCTTCGCTTCTCTTTCTCTGTGATGATCGCCTCCCAGCCCGCATCCACCTTTCATCCCCCGTTCTCGTTCCCCCTTCACTTCGGATCGAGCGCTAGTCCGCACGGAGCATGGCTCGGTAACCTCCCACCGACGACGCTCCTCTATCGCCGCCGTAGCGGGCGTAAAAAGCACATCCGAATTGAATCATTGCTGAATAAGCGGGAAAGTGGCTGCGCCGGGTGGAAGGAAATCGAGAAGAGCGGCTAACCCCCGAGTATATAGTGAAGGGTCGTTTTCCATCCGACTCATTGGTACACCTCCTCCCTCATGTCGAACTCCGCTTCTCTTTCCCCGCCTCTCCTCGAGCACCGCGAGAGCATTAACCGCGCTTTCTTTTTTTTTTTTTCATTTATTCTCTTCGTTCATTCAATTCAGACTTTGGAGAATTTGTTCTCTCTTGTAAATTTAGGATTTGCGATATTTCGGATTTTATAGAAGTTATTGTTACAGCAATATATCCAGAATTTTCACAGCCGTATATGCAGATACAATTGTAAAAATTATTGCGATGTGAAATTATTAGCATTTAAAAGTATTTTATCGCGTATTTTGATTTAGACGCGAGACATCTGCGCAAACGCGTTGTCTCGCGTCATTGTTCGCTTCGCTATAATCTCACGCGGGAGACTTGTACAGGGTCGTACACGATATCTCGCGAAAACTTCTCCAGGAAAATTAGTTACTGCCGGAAGATACCTTCGCTCGACAATGGAGCAGTCTACGGAGGTCGGACCGCTAACTGTTGCGTCGAAACGCGTGCGGTGCCCCTCGGCTAATAAAGTAACGACATTTCACGACGACGACGAAGAAAAGCGAAGTCCACGACGAAGCCGTACACACACCGTCGTCAGAATAAAGGCAGCGAGGGGTTGCGCTTTATACGCACTCTCTCATCCACTCACGTACTCTAGCGCGTTAACGTGCGTCGAGATAAACTCACCCTTGTAGCGAAGCGTGTCGGCCGACCGGCGAGGGTCGTTCAATTAGGACGAAACCCCCTCAGTGAAAGCCAACTTGCTGTTTTACGTCGGGAGCAAAAACTTTCGGCGAGAACACTGTCTCCGAGGAGGGGAAAATGCTTTGAAAACATTGACGGTCGATTTTATTCTCTCCACCCACTCGGGGCGCAAAAAAATAGTTTTGATTGACAGAGTATTTAAAATTACTTTTCGCGTGTCTAAAGATAATGTTTCAGCACATTTCATTACGTAGTATTCCGTTTATATAATTATTGGACATTTATTATAATTTTCAATTGTAGAAATATTATTAACATGCTCATAATGTAATTGAAACGTGTATACGATATGTCAAAAGCGCGTGAATCATTAAAGACAAGCCAGGCGTTAAGCATTTCCGTGGGAATGTTTCAACCGAGCGATATCGGAGTCGCTGATGAAATCAACCGTGGCGCACGACGTGGGGGCGTAAAAATATTTTTATTGCGACTGGCGCACCGCTGCTAAAGTGATTCGAAAGCGGTGGGCGGTAGTTCTTTACGGTCCGCCGAATTTATTCTCGCGCGAGAAAGAGAGAGAGGCAGACAAAAAGGGAAGAAAGAGACCGCTGCCGCGGTCTACTGGTGACACAAGAGAAACGATCGTTACAGCTCCTCTCGTGCGCCACGTCTATAATCCAGCAATACGGTGAAGTTACGTTCTTGTTCTTGAGCGCGCGATTACTTCCGTTACGAAACGACGAGCGCCTTTAGACACATATCGGCTCGTTTCATCGACGGATTATTCCCACCGATGCGGCACTTGACGGAGCATAACGACGTTGCCCCCCCGAATTGCCGCGGACTGTGCCCATGTGTGTCGCTTTTTAATTTTCGCCTCCGTACGAGACTCTCCGGGGGCATTGTGCTCGATACAATCTTTACAGCAACAAGTGGTCGATTGTTTCCTTTGGTGCCTCGCACGTAGGGGCTCGGCGTCGCGGCTCGGACGTTTTCGAATTCCCAAAAGATTTAGAAAGGATTTCTAAATCTCGCTTTTTCAGCGTCCCGATGCAGAAGATCATTACACTCATTTGTCCGAACGGATTTAGAAATAGAAAGATACGGGATAGAAATTCACTAAGCCTCTTTCACGAACCTGAAAATCTTTCTTTTTGTTGATACATGATTTTAAGGTTGTTTGTTTGTAAAGATTTTTTCGCGTGTTTGGCCTGCTTTAAGGAATCCATTTACAGGTTTAGGCTTCAAAAAAACCGTTATTCATATTCCTGCCTGATGTATCACTGTTGCGGTGATGTATTCGAGATGAGAGTGGCGAGAGAAAATACGGGCGTCGACGTGGTCTGTAACCGTAACTACGGGGTTCCACGGGTTCGTCGCGCTCAACGACACGGCGCGACGTTGCGCCCTGCACGTGTCCGGTCGATGCGGGACGCACGTGTCACGTGTGCTTGAAGGAAACTCCATTCAGCGGGGTCGTGAGTGACTTGGGTCAGACGACAGCGAATGGCGACGATGACGACGGAAGGGGGACGTCGGAAGGACATCGTCCTGCATAGAAGCGGGAAGGGTGGCGACAAGTGCGTTACACGACAAGTGCGTATCCCCGCGTGCGACAAAAGTACGGAATGCCGTGTGAACCTTGCAACGAGTCGCCTCGGAAAAGGCGATGTCATCGCACGGGAACTCGCGAGAGAGGGCTATATAGCTATCTCGGTTGGGGATGACGATTCCCTTACCCCTCTCAGTCTCGAAACAGCATGGAATCCTTTCTTGCGCCGTGCGTTGCATATTAGATCTTGTGTAGATAGCCTCTAATGGAAACTTTAATGCGAGATCGTCTTGTATCGGTCAGGATATCACTCAATAAAGATTGCGATACGATCTTAATTTCGGAGAGTACACATACACAAAAGAACGGTATATATAATCGCGACTTCTTATATAATATAACATAACATATATAATAACATAAAATAAATTACGTGATTAAGGACGATACTTTTCATCACCATACTTGGTACGCACTTTTACAATAATGTATTCTGTAGTTGAAAAAATTACCACGTCCTTTAGAATAAAATTAACTACGTAATTATATTTGTATAGAGGTACGTAATTACATTTATATGCGTTTCGTGCATATAAAACATAATTAACGAGCATGAATAATATTCGCACGCACATTAATCTCAAATTAAGTAGCGTACCCTAAGAAAAATATAAATGGAATATTAACGCGGTGATTATCGCAACTTCGTATACGCAAATGCTTTTCAATGCAATATATGTATGTTGATCGTCAAATATATCGGTTCTCACCGTAATTGACAGTCCTCGAGCGATTACACGAGTAGTCAGGAACATAAAAAAGGTGTCTGAACAATAGTCGCCATGCGTCGAGCGCATTCAACCGTTGGAATTTAGTCGTAACACGCGACTTACATCAATTACACGAAGAAAACGAAGAATGGAAGGGTGAAACCTGTACCGACTGTAACTTTGACTCGAATTGAAATTCCCTCAAAGCCTCTCGAATACGATGCTTCGCAAATCGTTCACGGCTGCGTCTACTTCGTATCGACGCTTCGCTCGACCGACACGAACGTGCCGGGCAAGTCGCACGCTTCGTCGCTTTGATTCTTGTGTTTTTAGTCTCGGTGTTGTTTTTTTTCTTTTCGACTGTCAGAGAACGCTCGGCAAAACCGGGCAATTCGGAAGCAAGACGCGCTACGTCGTTATCGGCGTCGAATCGGCCGAGTTCTCTCACGAAGTGCGTACGTGCTTCGAACTTTGTATAGTAGTCGGAAGAAGCTGTTGGTGCTAGGAGAGAGGCCAGTTGTCACACCGGACTAGTTCACACAGTTTACTAAATACAAAAAAAATATTCTCTATAAGTTGTTACTATCATGCTAGTCATCATGCATTCATACGAAGTAGTTTTTAATAAAAACACGGCATGTGATATTTACAAAGACTTTTGTAAAAGTAAAAACGCGAGTAGGTTTTACTTGTCTCTGTAGTTTTTAGTTATGTATTTCATTGATTTTAAAATTTCTGATAACAATTTTATTTTAGATACAAGAAATACGAGTTTTAAATAATATTTCTCATATTTATTTAACTCCGTGTCGTTGCAACATAATTTATAAATACAATCACTTTTATTAAAAATGAATTGACGTTTGGAATTGACTCAAAAATGAGACGGGATTAGTTTTTCTTACATTAAAGTATCATCTATATGTTCGAAAGACTCAATGTAAGCGTTAATAAAAATTGTGTTTTTATAAGAGAGTAAATGGTCTCATTAATGTTTTATAAGTATGTATATTTGATGTATAAACAATGTGATATGATATATAACGTTACATGATATTGCGTACACTTTGTTTTTTTTTTTTGATAATTTATTTTGGATGTCACTTTTGCGCTTCAATCTCTCCTGTTTCACCTCAAAATTCACGATTTTCGTTGTGCGCATCGAATCTTACGTGCGGGACACCGAACACGATGGAATGTCGCGTGCACGAAAGTCATGCGTCTTCTTCGGGAGCTACCGGGGATTCGGGCTTCTAGACTCCGCCAATCTATGACCGTCATGAGCGACCAATAGAAGAAAAAGGAAAAGAGAAAGAGAATGTTGTACACGTTGAAGGAATACGAAAATCAACGGTCGATCGGCGCTCGAAACGTGTTACCTATGCGCGAGTAATAAGCTCAGATATTCCCACACACAGAGCCCCAAGCTGGGCTCGCTCGTCGTGGGAAACTCATACGTGAGCTGAGCGATGCTCGTGTATCTCGCGCCGCGAAACCAGCTTTTAAGACGAAGTGGCGTTTCGGCGCAGGTGCGATTCGATTAGCAGCCTATATTCCGGTGCGCCGGACATTTTTCAAGTGCCCGCAGCTGGGACGCGGCGTGCGCGCATTTGTCACGTGTTGGGACACGACGCGCGGGGGAGTCTCCCGTCGTATTTTAATTGGACCGATCACTTACTTTAATTCTTCGGCGCGCGAAGAAGATGCCATCGCGCGCTGTTTCGTATTCTTGTTTTAACGAGGCGATCGCAAGTTGCGCGATCGGTTTTCTATTTACAGCATATAATCCAGGGACACAGTGCGACTGAAAATGTTTTCGTCAATTATGAAATTTATGCAATTCACGACTCGTTTTCACCAGACAAATCCACGAAAGCTTCTGTAGAAATCATTTCTGCGTCTACGTAATATTTAAGAATTTTGCAACGCAACTGGTCGAATTCCTATAATTAAACTCTTTGTTATCTACTGTGTTATCATTAGCTTAAATCTAGTAAAACGAGGAACGCTTTTTGGTGTTACTTGAGGTTTATGCAGTGTGCGCCGCGGTATATGTTACGACGGTTATTATCGCGGTGCATGTTCATGTTTCGGGATTTACGTGTGCGTGGCGGAAGGAAGGATGCGAGGAAGGGCGAGACTGTATCGGAGGTGAATCTGGGTTCTGATCGGGGCAGCGCAGGTGCAGGTACCTCTTAGAAACCGGCGACGAACTACGAGGGACGAGAGAGGCGAGGGGGCGTAAAGGAAGCGGAGGCAACGGGCCGGGCCCTGCACGCGCCTCTGACGCGCCGATGCCACCGATATCTTCTTCTTAAACTTTCCTATCCGCTCATTCATGCCCGACTAAATGCCTATAATTTTGGATATGATTACAGGGCACCGTAACCAACGCCCCGTGGACTCATGCTGCTCCGCCGAGAGAAAGAGAGAGAGAATGGGCTCGTTATGCGAGGGGCCCCGACGAAATTGAAACGGAACGAGCCCGGGGTCCCTTCGTTCTCCGATCGTTTGGAGACGGTTCTCTCCGTCCGTCTCGCGTCCCTTCGCACAGGTAACGTGTATATAATGACATATAAATCCGTTGCTCCGAACCGATCGAACCGATGACAGGTGGTCCCACGTGATTATTACTAATTTGCCGTGTGGCTTAAGCAAACAGAGAAATCGCTACAACTATCCAGGTGCTTCGCTCGCCGATGGAACCTATTGGAATGTTGCCGAGTTCGTGGTCTCTGGCACTGCTTCGCCTCGTTGCAATTCAATTTGGTCTCTTAATTGCGATCCGATATTATATGTACGGAGTGTTCGAACGATAATTCATAGTTTTTGAAGCTTACATAATATATTTGTATAATGGAATGAGACGGATTGAATTGTATCCGATAGAATATTTTCATATGTCTACATTATTTAAGATTTATTATCTTTTTGAATTATGCATGTAATTCTTTATCTCGCGAGATAAAAATACGTTGATGAAGAAATAGAAGAAATATGAGAACGCGCTCCAAACGCCAAAGCTATTAAACTATTAAACTAAACGGTCGAAGCAGAGGATGATGACGCGGCAAGCGCGCTGGAAAATTGAAGGATAAAGATCCTTCATTGAGATGAATCAAAATGGCGTCCGATAATAACGATGTAATATAATTCTATCTATTCTCGTGTGCTACGAAAGTTAAGACGCGATCGCCAAGAGCAACGCAATTAATATACTCTACCTCGATACTCGTGTATGACGTGCGAGATTGTTTTCACGGAATGGAATCAGCACACTCTGCTGTATCATTATAATAATGTGATTCCGGAACCTTACTCGCAACGTGACGAGTATTTCATTAAGAAGATAGTTTGGGTGTATCCTTCGGTCGGACAAATGAATTTTTCGCAACATTTGTCAATAAAACAAACATGCAAATTGTAATTGTTGTGACAATTTTTCTAAATAAATAAATACTGATATCAGAATTGATTACAATAATTAAATATATTTTTTTGTGACAACTTGTCTGTCAGAACGGAATCCTAAGTGAATAAAGATCGATCGTATCTTGGTTTTCCATATGTAGAGAAGAAAACTTTTTTAGTTACTGACTGACATATTCTTCAACTTCAAAAAGATAAAATTACTTTCAAGTTTTAGAATTAATTATTTCAGTTTGACATACAATAACAACTTCAAAATGTTTATTTGAGCTGCACTAATACGAAGTCAGCAAATTTAGAAAAATATGTACACAAGGATCGTACTTATCTACAATTCTTATCTCTTGTGTTAGTGTTGTGAGAAAAATACAACATTTTTCTATAATCTTAAGCACTTTTGGCTATAGTAATATTGGTGTCTTCTTGCGTACTGTTTTACGCTCAATGTATTTTTATAAATTATCAGACACTTTTGTAAATTGCACAGGTATTTTTTATAATCGGATAATATTAATAACAAAACTATACGTCGTTTATTGTATTTTTCTGCGTGCACTTTTCTTTTACTCTTTCTCACATTTAGCTATCATATTCGGCTTTTAACTTGTGCATTTAAAAGTACACAAAAAAAAAAACAAATCCGAAAAATAGAAAAAAATATAGGACTCACATCTTGCTGTTGCATTAGAAAGTCAGGGGCGGGCGGTGGCGGAGGTGGTTCCGCGGCGGAAACCTCTTGGAGCAGACCCACGTGTTCCCAACAGTCCTCGGACATGTCCATGATTCTTCCTTCTTCCTTTCGTCTTCCGGACGAGCCTCTCCCCCGCTCCGAATTTCCTGTGTCTCTCTTCTTTGACAAGTCTTTTTAATTTTCCCGATGCAACAATCTACGCGAGGTACGAGTCCAGGCACAGTCACTTCCAAAATTCAGTCACGTATTCCAGTCACAATAATATCGGTGTGATGCACCGGCTGTCCGGTGCACCCGCCAGCGGAAAGATCAAAAATAAAATTAACAAAACTAGCAGACGCGCGTATGTATGTAGACACTGGTTTGCCGACAATGAGGTCGACGTGTCGCGTGACCGCGTTTCCTGACAGACGACAACGACGACGACGACGACGGCGTCGAGGACACGACGACGGCCGTCGGTGGTGGTCAGTCGGCGTGGAATGAAGTTCGCCCGCGGGTTAGGTTGGGTTAGCCAGCGAGCGGGAGTTGTGCAGCATCAGAGCGCGCGCGGCAAGAGAGACGAGTGAGGGTCGGTGCCGGTGAAAGAGCAAGAGGGGAGAGAGGAGAATAGAGGCATGAGAGGGAACAGGAGATGGGGAGAGAGAAAGAGCGAGAGGGTGAACAACGACGGCGGGTGGGGTACGGACGGAGAAAGAGAGAAGAAGCGAGTGATAAACAGAGAGAGAAAGAGGAGAGAGAGAGAAAGAGAGAGAGAGAGAGAGGCGCAAGGCGTAAGTCTGCCCTAGTCGCTCGCTTAACCGTGCAGGAGGTGGCGCCAATATAAACCGTACCCCACCTCCGGGATCCCCCGACAAAGAGCTTGCGTATAATACCTGTATGCGCCTGTTGGTAGACCATCCCGCCTACCAACTACCGTATTGCGGGATTTGTGATCCGTGCCGCCGGTAATTATTGTGATTTCACTTATATCCCCCGACCCGCATATACCGCTTAACCCCGCGTGCCCTCCTTCAGGCAACCGCGGGAATTCGATGGGATGCTCAAGTCGAGGTCAAGAGAGAGGGAGAGGAATATTGGAATCGTGGCGAAACTATCTTCGTTGACAGCGCTTTAATGTAAAATATGCACTTGTTTCTACGCAACGTTATGTAACAAATTACAGATATATCGCTAAAAACAACTTATCTTTTTTTTAATCTTATCTTATCAAAATATAATAACAAACCAAAAATATTTGTTATAAATGATAAATGAATAATACGTTAAAGTCAGTTATTTTATTTTACACCCAAATCTTTCAAATATGATAGGAGAAAGAGAGAAAGCGAACAAAAAAGTATTTTATTTGAATAAAAATTTAGATTCGCGCAATGCAGGGATAAAAATGGTAGAAAAAACCGTCGTTGTGTAACGCTTTAAACGAGAGCACTTTTACGAAGTTATGTAATGATCAGTATGTTGCTTTCAGTATATCAGTTTCGATCGCGGATATTTTCGTACGCTTTACACGCGTGTCTTACCAAGCGGATAACGAAGAAAAAGCGCACCCAGATACCTACCTACGGGGGTAAACGAGTACACGGCTACGTGTACAGGATGTGAGCAGGATGTAATCGAACGAACGAAGGGTTGGAATGCGATATGAATGCGTTAATGCGTCGTTACTGACAGCGACACGATTCGTTGATAGTACTTCGGACCCCTCTCTGGCACGGCGTTTTTTTTTTTTTTTTTTTTTGTACTGCATACATACTTCTCGCTTTCATTTTAATTCCCCCGTTGCTCCGATATACTGACTGACGCACGCTTAAAACGTTACTAATACTCGACACTTGCCAGTCGTTATCACCGCGTGGCGCAGTTCCATGCAACACACACGACCTGTTCTCGCGTCGAGGCCGATGATTGATCGAGTCATATAAACGTTTGTAATTTACCAATCCGGTTTGAATGCTCTCATATTGATACTTTACTTGGCGATTGAATCTTGAACGATCGGCCGCGCGGCAATTATTGGATATTGCGAAATTACGCGGAACGAAACGTTACCAGAACGCGCATAGCAGCATCGAAATTCGTTATCAATAAACGTCAGTCAATAAATGTCATCGGGCAAAACTGCGCTGAAAATTAATTCTACCGGCAGAGAGAGAAAGAGAGAGAGAGAGAGAGAGAGAGAGAGAGGCTACACGAACATGGAGAGGTTTTTAAAAATAATCGACGAGTACGAAATAAAGTAGAAATGATGAGAGATATAGGGTTCTCTTGTGCAAAATTCAAAATTTTTTATTAGGAGAGTAACGAGGGAGAAAATTAAATGCGTCAGGTATTGTTGATTTGCAAGGTTGACACACATCTCGGGATAATAAGATTTTGAGTCACGTGCAAACGATTTTTGTCGCGCTCGTACACGTCTCTGTACGCCGAGCGTAAAACAAGACTGCCATTAGTCGCATCGGCAAGATGCACTTTGTTCTGGCCGTCGGTTCTCCACTATAAACGCGCTGACGTTGGAGTGTTGGCCGAGTCCTCGACTTTGTGTGCACGCGCGGAGCCGCCACGCTGCGAGGACGCTGCCGAGGACATGTCGGCCTCTGGCTAGGTACGCGCCGTGATAATATGCCGATACCACTCGAAGCCTCCCGATCGCGAATCTTTGAAGTTCGCGATGGCTTCCGTCGGCAAACGCCGGCGTGAGGCCGCGCGGGGTAGCAAAGATCGAGCGCAAAAACTGTGGGAAAGCCAAATATACATACGGGACTCCCTTCGAGTGTCTTTGCCCGTTTTCTTCGCGTGCGTGCATGCATGCATGCATGCGTGCGTGCGTGCGTGCGTGCGTGCGTGCGTGCGTGCGTAGAGCGTGATGTATACGGGCGAGCACCTGACAACGTCTAATACCTGGCTGGTAAACGGTAGTCGGTAGACTAGATTGTGCGGCCCGATAGCTCCTGCGCCTCCTTTCTTTAACAGCAAGAGCCTTCGCATTTTTAGTCCCCTTTGATTCATTAGGAGCCCATGACATCGTCCGACGAAATACTTTACGTTCCTTATATTATTTGTGTCCTCAGCTGTGGCCCATCTGCAAGCCTTTAACGCTTCTCACCCGACATAATTAGTCTTTTCTGAGTAACCACTTAGCAGTAGTGTCATGTATTATTTCAAGTCGCAAATTATGTTACTTTTAGAATATAGTTAATGACCTGACGTCATAAATACGGAAATGATTGCTAAATATTTCGTACAAGCATTTAGCAAGAACTTCGTATGTGATAATTTAACTGATATTTTGATAGTTTTATAAAAAAAAACGAGAGAGAGAAAGAAAAGAAAAAAGAAAGATTAGGATCTATGATTCTGTTTTTTGATACGCGGAATAAATGCAGACGCGTATCGCGGTCACATCGGCGAATATTTTTCCGGACCTCCCATCGTCTGTCTAACGAGACCACCGGAGATACGATTGCTAAAAATCGCGAGCAAAAACCGGCCAAAGTACGATCTTTATACGGTTTGTTTTATATCGCGACCGATTCGCCGGAGCGCCGTGCTCCAATTACGAACGAATATATACGTTGTTTCTGCTGGACGTATATATTGCCCCCGCGACCCTATCGTCGCTTTATATGGCGAGAAGCGATAGAGCGCGCGCTATAAGCACGACGTCGGGTCCGGCACGAATTTACTGTTTGCGAGACGACGTTATTCACTGTCCGCGAATGAGAAACGATGTTTTCCATTGCAGCGCAATTTTAGGAATCACTGACCAAGAAAACGCAATATTTCCCGTTTACTGAATTGCCACGTTCTCTGCTTGAATTTTTACTAACATATAAAAGAGAGTTTCAATATTTTCTTCCAGTGTTCAAGTATTTAAAAAATATATTCATAAAAAGCTTTTTTTTTTTTTTTTAGCATCAAAGGGAAGAAATAAAGTTCGATGAACATGTTACTCTTTTGTTAAAAGAGTGGATTAAATTTAATTATAAATCCATTCGTGTCTTGTCGAATATTTATTTTCTAACAGAATGTAAAGGTCATTTAACTAATTATTTTGTAATTAGCGACTGAAGATGACATCCGTGCATGTCGAAACGTTTCGCACCTTTAATATAAATTAAAAAATTTTTAACATATATATGTAATTTTTGTTATATCTCATTATTTTGTGCTCGTTATTGACCTTTAAATACTTCTTAGAAATAAAGACCTTAAGAGCCACCAACGCTGGATGTACATGCAAACTATATTTTTTAAATGTGTAAGTTAATACACACACACACACACACACACACATACGAATTCGAATTGAAAAATAGTATACTAATAGTATACGGTAAATGTTACGGTAAAAACTGTTTGTTCGCTTCTTTCTTTTTGCGCACTCTCTTTCTTTCTCGTAATAGACTTTGCACTGCACGCGCGCGGGAGTCTAAAGTGCTGCGGAATCTTGGCGGACAAAAAGCAGGGCGGCACTGCGCTAATGCTCGGGAGTACCCTCGTCGGCATTTATGGGGCAAGTTCCCGAAGGTATAAGGACCTCCCGACATTTCGCAAAAGAAGTCTTGTTTACGTTTGTCGGAGAACAAAGCGACTCACGGTGGCGCGTAAGAAATACGACAGCCACGTGCAACGACACAACGTCCGTGCCGCTTGCTGTCCCTCGCGTGCTACTTCGTGCGAGCTACACGAACTTCCTTGTCGTTAAGTATTTCAACGGGACCTCTCTCGTTTCGGAGTATTTCGCGTTTTTCGAGCGATCGTGTCTCCGTGCTGCTCCGAGCTAGCAGATATAGTCGTAAGCGAGTATCGAGACAGGGGTATAATTTTTTTCGATGAGTTAAACATTCGTTTCGAAACACGTATATCTCTGGTCTCAATCATCGGGTTTACGTCGCGCGAGCAAATGTAAATATCACTTTTGCGTGTCAGAAGAATATCGGAATCCGTACGCTCGTTGAAAATTCCGCCGAGAGGTCGCCTATCTCCATATACTCGCGGAGAGGTACAAATTGCGCGCAAACAAGCCTCGGGTTCCAGCCGCGAGCTGCTTTCCCGTTATTTCTCGCGCAAACGCAAATAAGCGGCAGCCGGCGACAGGCAGAAAATCAACGCGGGAAGTCGGCAAGAGGATTGTCGCCGCTCTTCCTCGGAATCTTGAGCGGTAGATCACACACAGAGAAAGAGAGAGGAGAAAGAGAGAAAGAGAATGAGACTCGTGCAGTTTGCGCGCCCGGACGGATAAAGCGCAGCGACAGCGCGACCGGCGCACATCTCTTACATATGCACGCGCGCATAAGCATAACGTGGAGGAACACGAGTAGATGATATCGTAGGATGCACCTACGGGGCCGGCGGGGCGTCGACGCGATCCTTTGTCCTCGTTCCCGGAGCCGCTCGTTCCTCGCAGTCACCTCGCCCCCAGGGCCCTCGACCCCGGCGGCGCGCATTTTGTCCGCGGGAATACCTACATCCTGCGCCCAATCTCGTGCATCAATCCCGCCGAGTCTGCGGAATTGTGTCGAGTGCCGGTTTGCCCCGCGTGTGTGGAGCTACCGCGCCGTCGGCGCGCAGATCACGGACGTATATTGTACGTACACGCGGTTCGCGACAAAAGGTTACGTGCACTTTCTGAGAAATCACTTACAGTCTCCGCGCATCTTTTCTTCAACTTGTTTCTTCGATTTGCTTTCAAAATTATTTTTTACTTTGTAAGGTTTTTAACGAATAAATTATTTTAAGTATTAAATATTAATGTAATTAGAGAAATTTTTTACGCTTTAAATTCAATAGATTTACTTTTGAAAAAAAGATTCGTATCGGAGAAAAAAATAAGAATGTTGGTGCGACTGTTGCAACGCGCCAATGCGAGTTGCGGTCGATCATTACTCGTCGTTTCATTAGAATATCGCCGATAAAGGGGGTTTAATTACAAAGGTACCGCCTCGCTTCCGGTCCACGGATACACATACGCGCGCAGTGCCCTGCCGTGCTGCACGCACACCTACCCCTCTAGCACTCTCTCGCGCCCTGTTCCTTCTCCTTTGGATTACGTGTATTTCTACACATCGAGGGTGATTAGCAAGGTCGTTTTCTTAATTATGAGCCACTGTTAATAAGAATCGCTGTGTGTTACAGACGCGTGATTGTAGTACGGCTAACGAGAGCTCGTCGTGTATACGAACGTGCGCTGTAATAGTTTTTTAACCCCTTCGGAAGCGAATACGTATTCCTTAATTTTATGGTAGCTACATTGTAATATATGTGCAAATGAGATATAATAATGGTGCAGTGAATATATAATAATATTCACTGTGTGTTTTTGTTGCAACAGAGCATGTACATATATGTATTAGTGTTCATTGTGTTATTTCTTTTGTAAAAGTTGTCCCCCATTTTTCATTAGCATTTTTGAATAAACACGATTGTGCGTTTGAATAAAAATCAAAAAATGCGGAAGAGTCTCTTTCACGACTCTCTTATTTTCTCTTATGGAACAGTTTTATAAAGGTACAAGGAAAATTATGGTCGACGGTAAATTAAGCCAGAATTTATCGCGTCGGTTACTAATTGGTCGTTGAATAAATATAGAGGCGCGTGTTCCGGACGCGCGATGCCTCGCGCCAACAGTGGCAGGGACAGATTACGATTTCGCCTGAACGTCTGGTAAAAAGGTTTTCGCTTGAAGAGCGTGTCGCCCCGTTTTGATCCGATCGTAAAGAGCTTACGGCGCGGAAAAGCGCTAAATACGCTCCGATGTTGTACCCGCCTCCATTAATATGTGCCGACGCGTTTAAAATACGATATTTAAGAGGGTACTGGAGTGAAAGCCGAAGTCCGCACTGGGGTCTCTGCCCGGAAAGTGGCGCCCTCAAGTGGTTGAGTTAGTCTGTCC
>QVNV01021990.1:0-13984 GCA_014825455.1 Pseudomyrmex pallidus | reverse complement strand
AAACGGAAAATTGTTTATACAAGAAAGTCGTTTTAACACTTTGCTGGAATCGGCAATTAGTAACAAAAAGAAGATCGATATATCAAAATGCGATATTGTGATGTTTGCATAGAAAAATCTTATTCCTGCCCAAAACGCTACTTGGTACAGTAGTACTACGTACTATTGCAACAAATAAATTTTGTATCGACGCGATTTACGTTAAATTTTTAATATTCCGTACAAATTTGTTAAAGATTTAACAAATAGCGTTTAACTTGGCAAGCTACTCACCGACTTCGTGCGTGAAATACTCTTCTATATGCTTGACTCTCATTCAATATCTCGAAAAACTTACTTTTCCAAAAAAAAAACAAGATAAAAACAGCGCGTCAAGTACACGCGCACGATGTTTTATAGCCGTCGCATCACACGTTGATTTACGAGTCCGATGAAAGGGACGATTACATTCCGCCATTATCTCCCGTGCTTCATTTAATGCGCGCGGGAGAAATACCTTATACCTTTTCTATTACTTATTCATTCGGTACACCACCGTCCTCTTATTTCCAGACGCATAATTACACAGGCGGTTGTCCGATCGCGACGAAGCCAATCCCTCTCGCTTCTTCCTTCCTTTGCGCGCGTGTATTTTCAATCCGGAAAGATAAATAGAGCACTTCGAATGTGTGTAGCCATAAGTTTAATATTTATTAGCGCTCGCTAAGGGAACGGACCAAGAGTATTAATATTGTGAGAGCGAACGCGCGCGGTCGACTTGGAAAAGTCTTTTTATCATCTTATCTTTATTATTTTAATTATTATCATCTTATCTGTATTATCTATTCTAATATCTTGCACGGAAAAAAAAGTTTTGCTATTATATAAGACTGACAAGAACAATTTGCCGAGTATCCAAAGATTTTGTTTCGTCAACAAAACGTTTTGCTTTGGCAATACAAAACGGGCTTAGCAAATTTTTCTTGCTGGCCTAATAATTTGATCTTGCTAATCTAGCAAATCTGATTTTTCATGTATAAATAAAAACTATACATATATATATGTAATATTTTGTGAATAAATAAAGTTTTTTTTTTTACACACAAACTGTGTGTTTCAAAAAAATAAATGACAGAAACACAGTTCGGCTTAACGGGCGAGATCGCAATAATTTCTCTACGGGAAAGAAAAGTCGAGATGACCGCGAACTCGAGATAATTCGATCCGGCGTAAACGGTTGCGTTACGTTGTCGTTATCGCTTTTAATTACCGTATGATTAACGCGAGCGGCCGCCGCACATTAGACCGTCGTGATTTTCTCGCCCGCTTATTTCGCCGTAATTTATTGCGAGCACACACCGGCGACAAATTTTCGCCGCGGTTATATTGAATATCGAATAGGTGACTAGAGAGCTTCGCGGTTCGCGCTACACAGCTTGCAGGAGCGCGTAAACGCCGCTCGGCGTCGCCGGTTTGTACGCCCGCGAGGCGTTTCTAAATCGACCGGCTGAACTACATCGGGCATTCCCTACTTCTGTCCGATACGGCGCGGACCTAGTTTACTTCTGGACCGCGATTATTACTTCGAACGAGTGTATATCCGATGGGGCACCACCACCTTCGATCCCTCCGTTCATCCGGGCTATTGGATTCGCGAATATAATTCCCGAATCATAATGATCTCCCGAACTAATAGCGCGCGCGAGCTTATTATTTAAAAAAAAACTGACAAGAGAGATTTACACGAGTAATTAATTTCGCAAATAATCCCATCAGCTATCTGCGAGACGAATCGCCGCGATGCGCGCACGCATCGAAACGCGACGGAGGGATACATTCGTAATAATATGTTCGAAAAAGAAAAAAAAAAGATCGAACTCGCGCAGTTCGATAATGGCGGAGGGGAGGAGAAAGAAGAAGAAGAGGAAAAAGAAAAAAAAATAAACGCGCAAGATCGAAATTGGTTCGGGCTGGTGTATCCCTAAAGAGCGAACGCGCGCAACATTCCGATCCATTACAATTACCGAATAATTCCAATGTTGGGGGCCACATTGAAGGAAAGGAACCCGAAATTAGGTTGATTAGAGGCTACCGTTCGTCAGGGAGAGCCACTACCGGAATTTAACTAGTTATTATATAGATACGGCTTCTCTCTCTCACAGCTCACGAGAGAGAACGTGTGCAGGACGATGGAGGAATGGACGAAGAGAAGAGCGCGTTAAGAGAAAACGCGGTGCGCGCCCTTCTCGCACGAGAGAATTAGGCATCTCTCAATCGGCATGCGGTGTTGCATGGGAAGCGAACGCGACGGATCAATAATTATGTCATAGAGAATCAAAGTTTGCACGCCGCTCACGTAATTTCACGGTTTCCCAGTGCCGTGGCGTGCAAACAAAACTTTCGATTCCCGTCCGATAGTAAACGGACGACTCGTCGAGAGTTCGAAATTTAATTTTCCACTCGCTCTTTCGAGTGTCCTTTCGCGTTACAAATCGAGTTGCTTTCCGTGTTGAAAAATCACGCGAAGAAGAAAAAGGAACGAGATGATGGTACGTTGTTGGTAAAGTCTTAATAGAGAAAATTCACGGCTGCAACGGCCGATAATTTCGATCAAATATCACGCAATATATCGGAGACGGACTCGGTGATACCGATCCGTTTGTTTGCGAAGTAATTAAACCATTTTGTTAACGTGGGTAAACGTTTTGGTGAACCGAACCGTTTCGCCAAAATTATCCGGCCCGCTGCTCGTGCATACGCCTGCCTCCCCGATTATTAGAGGCGCAAAAGCGCCTGAGACGCGAGCGCGCGATCGCGCGTTTAGCTGTAAAGCAAATGCCGTGCGGTGTGATTTATCTGATCGCGTGAACCACGAACCGTGGTTGAAATTCTTTTTTACGCTTCCCTCTTGCGCGGGCGCGCGCGCTTGTTCTCTGACGAAAGACTCATTTTCTCTGACACGCGCGCTAATGAAATAACTTTATTAGCGTGATATTAGCCACATAACGTCGTGTGTGTTTTTCGCGCGCGCGAGAGAGAGAGAGAAGTAATGGAATAATGTTTTCATCGACTTCAGTATTTCGTAAGACCCTCGATACGTAGTAGTCACTGATTAATATCGTAAAAATCACACACTAGTACATTTGAACACAAGGGAGATTTGAATTTAATTACGAGATACCGAAAAAAATTAATAATACTAAAATATTCTTGGAGAGATCCTTGCCGCGGTCAAAAGCGGCAACGAAACACATTCGATAACCGAGACAAAAACGGAGTCAATCAAGATCGCGAGCGATATCATTGCGAACTTGTCTCTCGGACACACTGCTCGTGTAATTTAGATAGAACGCATTCCCTTTTTATTTAATCAGCGTTAAATACTCTCGCGTTAAGCGCACTCGGGTGGAAAAACAATTTCTCGCCCGGCGATATAAAACGCATCAAATACGACGAACGATTCTCATTGCGTGAACGCAAACCACCAAACGCAGAGACGAGAGTCGCGCGTCGGAGAATTAAATTTATCGAAGAGCGCGTTTTATCGGCGATATATAAAAGGGCGGGGGCGAGGAAGAAGAGAAACGAAATCGCGAACGAGAAAGACGCGACGGAAGAAAGTTGATACGCGCGAATATAATAACACACCGACGTCCCGTCTTTCCAATTTCGCGGATAATTAATGTCTGACAATAATAATTTCATTAAAGACAATAGACTCGGCGGGTGTTTGTTTGACTTATGACGCCCGCGCGGGCGGCGCGATAAATCGCGTGCTTTAATAGCCACCATGCCGGAGCAATTATTGTTGCGCCAAGTTTGCCGCGGCTCGCTCTGCCCACGCGGCGAGAGGAGGCGAGAACGTTTAATCGGGAACGCGTTAGCGCGGATAATAAGATAACGTAAATCGCGCAACGGCGGCGATGGAGGGAAAATAGCGATGGTGGAAAAAAAAAAAAGAGACTGAAACGTCAGAAGGAGCGCGGCGATTAAACTTTGCACAGAAATGTGACGCACATCAAACCTATGGACCGACACCTTTTCTCGCGGTTGATATTCTATTACAGTTATTACACAAGTCCGAGACCTGAAAGCAATATTCGACCGAAAGTAATGGGGGTCTCTCTCGCGGGTCGTTCTCGACGTTGAAAATTGTAAGTGCGCGCGCGCGTTTCGTTGCCACGGCAATATCGCGCGCGGCCGGCAAAAAAAAAATTGTAATGGCTTACCCTGCACGCGACGACACCGCCCGCGCCGTCGCCGCTGCGCGCCCAGATTTACATTTTCATTTTCCCGATATCAATTTTGGAAGTTTGTTTTCATACGTTCGAGAAGAGGGGAGGAGGGACGAAAACGGCCGTCGCCGTTCCGCCATAACCCGGAAACATCAGATTCGACGATATCAAATGCGCGATATATGTATATTGGAAAAAAATATGCGAATACGCATATATACCGCGGCAAAGTCGCGCGGCGCTCGCATCCGCCGCGTGTTTGCATTGAATCTTGCTTCCGGAAAACCCATTTACGAAAGAAAGTGCATTACTGCGAATATACAAGTGATTACTACCCGCGCGGGCACGCTACAACAAAATGTTTACACACATTATTTCGCGTAAAAGCACAAACATATTTCGCAAGCTCGAAAATTCGCAGATTATCGTCGACTTGGAAGAATAAGGAAATGACGTGAAAACCACAGAGACGTTTAAGGGAATTTTTATTGCGCGTGTATCTGGGGAAGAAGGAAAGGACGAAAGATAAATTATAAATCCCTTCGGTGTCTTTCCGAATGCGTTTCCGACGCTTCCGCCCACGCGGCGACGATGGGCTACGGCGTTACCCGTGAATTCTTCAATACCGAAACAGGCTTGAAACCGTTTTCGTTTCAGAGGTTAACCAGGGTCCCTCGAGTACACGTCTGGCGGTTCTACCGGCTGAATGGCTAGTTAGCGCGAAGATTGGTTTTCTTCGCATTATTCGTCCCTTCTTCGGGGCCCGGCGTTATTGGGATCACCCAAACACACGGCAGTAAAATCAGCTAAGCTGGCGGTTATTTATTGCTCGCGGTGGCACAGGTGAAAGAAACGGGCCTCACTCACTCTTCTCCCGCGCGTCGTCCTTTTAAATCCTCTTTCTCCGCTGCCCTACCTCCTCTCGCGACTACTTTTTCTATGTCTCTTATTTTTTTTCTCTCTCCCTTTAAAACAAAAAGAAAAAGTGCGCGACGGAATTCCTGCGGAGTAGTAGCGCAGCATCTGTTTCCTCGCATCGAGTTCGCATCTTTTTGCAGGCGCATGTACGATATGTGGTGCGCGTACAACACGTACGCGTTGTCGCGTGATTTACGCGTGCCCCCGTTTGCGCAGTTTCATTTGCATGTTTCTCGTTATAATTCTCGCGCGCCTTATAATTTCCGAAGAGAACGTTTCTGTATAGGGTTCGGAATCGCGGATGTAGACCGAGAGAAAACGGACTTTAATGGCGATGACAACACGGGCCTATCATCGATCTTATTTCTTGCGCTCCGTTAATGGCGTGGTCTCTCTCTCTTTCTCTTAATGAGCGTTGCATCATTTTCAATAGAACCTGCTCGCGCGCAACCAGCTTTTAATTTATGACTGTTTAATAATAATCCGGCCCGATCAGGAAATACAGACGTTATGTTTTTTCTCGTCTTCGCGTTCGCGAGGAGGTAACGTCACGATTAGGAGGTTCGAGAGATGATGTGCGCGCGAGCAGATTGCACAAAACGGTGGTTTCGACAGCCGCGCGTGTTTCGCTCGATTGTTTTGCGGCACACGTTCGTTAATTTATCGCGCTCATGCCGATGCGCAAACACGTTAAGCAGAAACACCGCACTCGATAAATTTACAGCGAAATTCACAAATGCAACGCTGTCACTTTTTAATTTGTTCCCAAAGAAATATCTGACGACTGTGTCATCGACGCGTTTCAAAAGTTTCGTGATTTAATTGACAGAGACACAAACACATATTTTAATAGGATATTAATTTCTAATGTTACTTTAATGTGCAAATAGCAATTCTTTGTATTAGTTTCGAAAAAAATAATTACAAAACACTCGGATCTGTAAACTGCGCTTGTTAATATTTTCGATATTGTTGTCGAGTTGTTTTTTTTTTTCTTCGAAAAACAAAAATGCAGTCTAACAAACAACGTAATTTTTAAAGTGTGTTTGCAAGGAATCTGTAAAGAGCGCGCTCGCGCGCGCAAAAAAAACCCGCTTTGTAATACCTCTGACAACAGCCAAAAGGTAAATTTGTTAAACCCGCAGCATTTAATGGCTAGTTTGTTAGTGGTAATAGCATTACATTTCGCTGTGTCAATATTGAAGCCGCTAGTCGATCGGACTTGTTAATTTGATATCAAACATTTAACTTCGGAGTTGGAAACGCGAGCCTATTTTGCTTCCATATTTACAATAAGATTTAATACGCAATCAAAAATATATGCGCAGTAAACACCGCGTAATAGTTCGACTATAATATTGAAGAGTAATTTGCAAAGTCATTTGTCTGCAAAGAAAAGGACAGAAGAGAATAAAAAAGAAAATCTCGACGAAAAAACGTCTCCAACGAGAGAAAAAGAGAAGAGAGGATCGTGGCAACAGCCGCGTATTGCGAAAATGATTCCATTGTGCCCAGGATTTTACGAGTTGCTTAAAGCCTGTCATTACAAACGTCTGGTGGTTGTTGGCGGCAAGCTACGCGCGCGTGGTACGCGCGTTCCAAAGAAATCTTCAATGATTTACCGCTCAATTTTACGAACTTATATACTTCCGCGAGACTGACGTATCTATTTCACTTAAATGCGTCCTCAAGGCGTGTGACGAATTGCACACGTCGTAACGTCATTTTGCGGCGCGTCGTATTACTCAGATATGAGTCTCGGATTTGAGATAACGTCAAAACCATCATCGAACATAGGCTCTATCCTCCCTCTCTCATTTTTAACTTAGCAAACAGAAGAACCGAGAAAGAATGTCATGTTGTTTTTTTACGAATTTATGCACAAAACTTCGAACATTGGTAAATCATTGCAGAGATAAATAAGCGCGCGTTATCGTAAGCGAACAAGCGAGACTACAAAATTAGTATATTTTGAAAAGAGTTTACCATTTGATGCATTCTCGCGGTGTTGTAGTAGTCTAGGTTCGGCATTCGGTCACTCTTAGCACGAAGAACGTCCACGTTGTAATTTTCAACAACTGATACACGATCGCGGGGGGTTATAACACCGCTCGGTTTCACGCGATACTCTCGCGATTCGATCTCCGTATCCCTCTCTCTCTCTCTCACTCTCTCCCTACACTTGTTCGTCCATCGCTCGGGGGCGCGAAAAGCTGTCCGCCGCGAAAGCACTCGATGACACCACTGTACATACGCGCACCCACTTCTCTCGGAATCCAACAGGTACTGGGCTCTCTCGACGCTAATGCGAGATGCAAGTCATCGAAGTAAATAGGGTCCTCTTCGCGGCGGAATCCGCGAATGTCCCTTACCACCGTCCAGTCATCCGTTCGCTCGACTGGGCACCGTGGTCGGAAATTTCGCAATATCACGGACGCTCACACGTGCGCAAGCTATCCCGAAAACGAACGGGAAGAGCGGTCCCCGGTTGGTAGCGGGTCCCCGCCGAAAACAAAGCTACACGCGAAAACCGGGCCCGTTTTCTTTCACTGTTGTTGCACTTGTAACTCGGCGACGGGTTCCCCGACTCGCGCGGTGTCTAATGGAAATTCGCGGTTTCGCGACACCGCGTCGGGGCTCTCTCGAGCCACCCCGTGGGCCCTTGGTAAAGAGGACGGGAGGGAGCGGGTAACGAGAGAACGGGTACACACAAAAGAGGAAGGAAGCGAAGGGGAAGAGAATAAAAGACGGAGAGAGGCAGAACGGATGGACCGTGAGCCCGAGATGTATCAGGTTACCGGCACCGCGGATATTGTTTTCCGATATCCCGACCTTTGTATAGGTTTCGCCTTAAACCGTCGTACACGCAGGAGGACTCGAGGGTTACTGCGCCCGCGGGGCCTTAGCTACCAGATAGACGACGCGCCGGCGGAGCGGCCGGGGTAGGAACTGGGACGGGCCTTAAGGCCCGGATCGATCCTCGCCTCGGTTGCATTGGTCGGTCGCGTCCGGCTCGGGCCCAATAGAACCGCGCTGCGCGTTGCACGCCGCGAGGAGACGGGACGCCCAGACCGGTCCCGGATTGGCTCGCGCAGCCGCACACCGGCTCCGAGCCGGGCATTCTCGCGGATAAACCCCCGGATAACGTCGTGGTGATTTTATTTCGCGAATAAAGGATGGGGTCTCTCTCTATATCGCGGCAACATCTGCCCCGCCGCGCCCCGCCCTCCTATACCTCGCGCGATCGCCGGCCGATTCGCGAGAGCATCTCGCCACGCGATCTCGCAATCCTCCTGCGCTCGGATTCTGCGATCGATGAATTTTTTTACGGACGGGAATTTCGATCGGACCTTCCTTTCGATATCTCGCCGATATCTCGCGCACGGCGTGTGCTGCAGCACGAAATATTTCTTCTAAGTTTCATCGGAACTGCGATGTGTGAAGTATTGTAGTATAAGATAATATTATAGCACTTTTTCAAAGTGCAATAAAGATCCGAAAAATTTATACGCACATCTAAAGATGCACTAAGCGCAACAAAGACAAAGCCGATAAATGTGAAAATTATATCGAGAAAAGTAACGCGGTAACAAATTTGAATAAATTCGCTGAGTCGATATTTCTCGCGAAGTAATTCTCGCGTCGCTTTACTAATTACACCATACTCCGTACAGCCTCGGTCCACACGAACCGCGCGCTGACCACGCAAACACACAGAGTGTGACCAGACCGTCGATTTCTGGTCGACGACCCGTCGGTTGCAGCCGACGGCAGTTCGGAGAGGGTAGATTTTTGATCAGCTACCTGAGTAATAAACTGAATGGAATTCCTCCGGCAATCACGCGGAACATGTCCTTCCTGTTTTTGATTTTTTGACCGGAGCCCTTTCTAGACACGCTGACATTGATGAAGACGTCCGGACAACGTTTTTTTTTTGGAGGGGGAGGGCTTTTAATTAAATCCGAGTCAGACCGCCGAGAAATTACGAGGATCTCTGGCTGCGCAGTCTAGTTCTAGCTTTTTAAAAATACGAAACGCTAACAAACACTGAAGTCGCTGAATTCCGAGGAAACGTAACAGTAAAGTCAACCTCTCGGTGGCTGCGTCCGCGTTCGCTTTATCGGCGTTTACTCTGTCAACAGCGGATCGTGTAATTTCTATGCAATTGCTCGTCACTTCATAGACACGTACGGGAAGATTAAGACGCTCTCTCGCGGACGAGGTAGGTAGATGTAGGTAGGTACGTGCGCGGGCGAGAGAAGTGTGTACGCGTATACGCGAGGTGCACAGCGCAGGAATTCCTGACGATGAAATTACCTTACGAGGAATTCCTGAATCGGTTATACGAACGCGGCGGCAGTTAGGGTTCCGAATCGTGACAGCCCAGGGCGTGCACGCGAGCTTGCAAGAAAATTTCAGATCGACCTGGCAAAATTGGAAGGGAGGTAGGTCTTTTAACGAGACACGGTCATCGAGCTGCGTGTCCGACGTGTGGTCATCTTTTTACGGTCATTTTTTCGACGCGTGCACTCCCTCCGCCCTCTCTTTCTCTTTCTCTCTCTCTCGTTTTCTCTCGCGCTCCCACCTTCACCCCTTTTTTCCCCGGCCGACCGGCAATTGTAATTACTTTCGCGATACTTTACCTCCGCGGCTTTTCAATTGCACGCTCGGCCATTGCGGCGACCGCGCGCTGCAATTTTTTTTTTTTTTCTCGCTTTACGCGCACCCATTTGCGGGACTTTGTTTGTAACGTAACGCATCTGTGTAATGCAGTTCGTATATTTTCGCGAATGCACTATGCGCGATGGAAAATTGTTGTTCACGTTTAATGGGTCACAAACAAACCGCCCCGCGCGGTTATTTTCCGCGAGCGTCGTATCGTGTTCCAAGGGATATATACACGAGTAGTTGACATTGGAGAATATTATATATTCGCGTTACGAATCACGGGGAGGTATATAATAAGCGCGTTTGTGTTGTTTTTTTCTTTTTTTTTTTGTTTTTTTTTTGTTTTTTTATCAATAAGCGAAAGAACTCGGACTGAAATTTAGTATCAAATCGGTTGTTTGTTTTTTGTGTTTTATTTTTATTGACACGCGAATAAACTCAAAAAATACACACAGAAATGCTACCCCGCCAAACTTATGTTATTGTGTACTATTTTATCATCGCTTTGCGCGGTGTAGACAGAACTAAACCGTTATTGAAATTAAATGTGTGGTTACAATTGCCGTTTGTCTGGCGGAAAAATTTATGTAAAAAGTATTTTTTTGTAAGAATCGCGCGTAACACAAAAAATAAAAAGCGACTCTCCGGTTTTCGATACGCGAATAAAATATTGCAAAACCCGTCGTCTATGTATTCTGGATATATTTCACGCGCCAAATAAAAACAACCCTCCGGAACGCGAAGACGACGGGAGAAGAGTATAGATGCCGCGACGTCTCGCTCAGCAGCTTCCGGAACGTCGTAGCTGCCGAGAGATACACGCCACCATCTAACGGCATAAACGTAGTTCCTACTTGCGAATTTAAACCGGAGACGATGTATCTCAGGGCGTAACCAAAGAGGTAGGTTGGTAGGTAGGTAGTATAAGGGATCTTATTGATCTGGTAGCCCGGGGCGTGTCATCCTGGGCTGTTGGCCGCAGGGAGGACCGCGGCTAACCCTAAAGCAAAGGGGGATCCCCGTGGCGGCGCGCGCATGCGCCCCGCGAAACCGTTTTCTCTGCCCAGAGGGCTAACTTACACCAATCACCAGAAGCTAGAAACCCTTTTCGCCGAGGGATCCTCTAAGAACTTCCCTCGTAGAAGGGGAGAGAAAAACTATATATTTGCCGCTCTTTCTCTCTATCTCCCTCTCCCTCTCTTTTCCCTACTAGTTAGTTTGCTCTGGCGCTCTCGGAATCCACCTTTGTCCAAATGTCGTCCTCGTGAAATTTCCCGAGGATCAAGAAAATGAATCAAGAAGCGTACGAGATTAAAGCGCGAGAGGCGAAATCTTTATTCTCGATCACATATTTCAGAATCTCTCTTCTTCTTCTTCTTCTTTTTCTGTCTCTTTTCTAATAAAAGCGAGATAGAAAACTCGCCACCGGTGCAAATGTCGCTAATTACGTTGTCACAGAGTCAATTGGAAGAAGGTTTGCGATTCGAAATGCGCATCGCCTATACGAGGCCTCTAAACCAGTTTCACTGCGCTGCGCGCGCGCGGCTTATGAAGATATTCCGCCCATAACATCGTAATTACGGCTGTCAGAATAGTCGTAATTTTACTGAATACACACTCTCTTGCGTCCGCGTAAGAGAAAGACCCGCGGAGATGTGAGAAGATCCGCGTATATTCCGTATCGAACGCGCACAAGTGTTAAATGGCGCGACACACACACACACACACACACGCCAGGTGCAAGACCGCCGCGGCTCACGCGTGCATAGAAAAGATCGTCGACAGGAACAGTATATTCTCTAAGTCCCGGTGTATTTATCACCGTGACAAGGTCCAAGTTGTTGAGTGAGTTATCGCGAATTTACATTGCGCGCACGCATATTTGCATCTCACATTCGATATGCGCGCGCGGAATTATTTCACGTCAACGCGCGATGCTCGCGAGTTATCTCGCGCGCAAACTTGGGCGAAGAGAGAAATTCATTATTTCACGTCGATTCGTTATATTCCGCGTGACGTTTCCGCGTTCGTGACGAGCAAATCGAATCGGAAGACGACGTTCTCTCATCCCGGAGAAAATTGATCGCGAAAATTTTCTTTGCAAACCGCGTTTTTTGATATAAAATCCAAGAAAGATTCTGACGAGAAGACACGACGCACGAAGCGCAGACGGCGGCGGCGGGCGCGAATATAGCGATGTTTAACGAGCGCGCTAACTATCGGTACTTATCCGCCGCGATGTTTACACGCGCATCGCGCGGTCAAGCGGATTTCTTTCGGCGAAGAGAGTTGTGTTTCCGTCTTGTTCTCCCTCGGGAAGAGAGCGTCGGCCCGCGGCGCGCGCGTCGGCAGTCGTAAATCACGACGATGGAAGTCGGCGTTGGTGCGCGCTTCCACCGGGTCCGCTGCTTGCGAGAAACACGTATGTGCCAAGGATACGCCTATCGCAACGTATCGACCGGAGAAGACTTGCTTGCGAACGGGCTCGAAAGATCGTATATATCGGCGGAAGGATATTATTCTCTCCTCGGGAAGAGAAGAATCCGGTAATAGAAAATAACCGCGACGAAGAGAGAGAGAGAGAGGAGAGATTTACTTCGAAGAAAATCGAGTAACGATTTTGAATTATACGCGTGGTGCGGAGATGATCGGGTTTTTTTTTTTTTTTTTATTTTTACGAGAACGTAGACACGCGCGCGCGCGTTTGCATATTCAATCCGCGCGCGATCGTCGTCGTCGTCGCCGTGCGCGTATAATTATCTAAATATCGTATCGGCGCGCTCTACACCCAATATTTATTTTCGCGCGATCGCTTATTAAATTTAAGATCGGAGGCATTACTAAATACACGGATGATAGCACGGTACGCTAATACGAATTCCAATGCAAATCGCGATCCCCGCAAAGATCGTCCCGATCGAGTGACGCTGTGTAACCACCAAACCTAGTTTCGATGTAAACCTACTACCTGAAATACGGGGTTTTGGCAAATATCGACTTCGATTTGGCTAGTTGCCGGGCGTGTGTGTGCCGAAACTCGGTTTCGGTAAATACACTGGGAGGCAGTTAATCGAAAATTTCCGCTATCGAT
This sequence comes from Pseudomyrmex pallidus, assembly GCA_014825455.1. Lineage (NCBI taxonomy): Eukaryota > Metazoa > Arthropoda > Insecta > Hymenoptera > Formicidae > Pseudomyrmex > Pseudomyrmex pallidus. The sequence continues at coordinate 1,093 of QVNV01021990.1, read as the reverse complement.
GTCTATTATGACACGCATCCATCCCCTCACCTCCTTCCCGCCTGCCCCTTTCCGCGCGCGCGTTAACTTAGTCGAATTATACGAACGACACACGACCGCTTGGCGGAAAGTGAGAGTATAAAATACGTACCGCACGCGCCCCAAATACGGTGCGTGTGTGCGACATCTTGGTTTTTGAACAAAAATACGGAGACTTCACGCGGATCATATACTGCGTTTAGACTGACGTAAGAATTAAATCGGAAAGTGGAAGTTTTCTTTCGCGAGAGGAGGTTTCAACGCGATAACAAATTTTCTTTCAACCTGAAAATCGCGAAATCTCAAAGTGGTTTAATAGCACTGCGAGTAGATTTTTCTCGATATTTTTTTTCTCATAAAAAAAAAAACGCAACAGACACACTCGCGCGCGCGCACACGCGAGCGTACGTGTGTGTGTGTGTGTAAGGAGAAACCCCTAGTCTCGCCGGCGGCGCTTTAAACTCTTTCCCTCTCTATCCGGCGATCGTTATCGCGTATTCCGATAAATCGGGCGCGGTTTATCGTTAGATACAAGTGTGAAGATAAGCGTCGAGAGATCATCGTATAGACACAGACACACACACACACATACTTGATGCACAGATTGCAGCGGGAAAAGAAAGCGGAAGACATTGTAACACGGGGCAGGTTGTAATTCGCGTCGAAGCGAGAGCGCGTCGGGGAAAAGAAGTCGACGACGTGGATCGTGGCGTGGAAACTAGTTAATAAACGAAAGGTGTAAGAGGCGATAAGTAATTATATATCGCGTCTATTACGTCGAGGCGGCGCCGCACGCTTGATTTGAGATAAAAATGATTTTTTTCTTCAAACGTGAAACTTTCCAGACGAAAGCCAGAAGGTTAATATTGAAGTTAACGGAGAGAGATTTTCTCAAATTTCAAAACCTCGCGAACAAGAGAAGCAGAAGAGCAGCGCTGCTGCTCCTCATCGTTACACCACCCGACGCGCAATCTGAACGTCGAATCTCTTGCGGTTCACGAAAAAAACGAGAGAGAGAGAGAGAGAACCTCGCTATCCACTTTCGAAAATTCGCAACGGATCCCCCCCCCCCCCC